>BQNB010170512.1:0-13669 GCA_026074375.1 Tanacetum coccineum | reverse complement strand
TTAGTATATTATATGAATATATACTATTTTTCGTCCAATCATAGCTTATGTTGAATATTTACCGAAAGTTACTATTTTTAGACCTTCCGTTTTTAGAACCGAATAATGATCTTAAATAATTAATTGAAATAATATATTAACCGACATTAGTTTTTTACCCGCTATATCTTAACTTTTAAAACAGACAATCCTCGCGGCAAAGTAAAACGTCATTACGAACAACTTTCGTGTTTCGCCGGAAGGCCGAAACGGACTCGAAAGTGCTCAAATCGTTTAATTAATAAATCTGCCATTTTTAATATATATTAAAAATAACCTATTTTTCTACTAAAGTGTATATTTCGATTTCGTTCCAGTTTCTTCGTTACGGGGAGTTAGAAGTCCCGTTTTCAACATCTCGAACTCCGAATCCCACGTTCTATTTTCTGGTCAAAATGACCCGTTACAAACATGCGCCAAGATCCGTTTTTAGCTCAAAAACTCATCTAAAATGTGTCTCTCATGGCTTATACATTAATATCAATCCCGTTTTAAATATTAATATCATATTTTACTTAGACGTCGCAAGTTTCATTAGATTTTCATCACATATAACCAATTGATATTATAACGAAATAATCGAATTAATTATGGTGCAAAACAAAACGCACCCTTTTTGTGTCTGATTATCAAACCAAACAAACCCCCGGCTGTCCCGGCTGTTTGACAGCCAACCCAAACAACCAAACGCACCCTTGTTAGTCTTATGATGAACCAAACGAAACCTTTTCTAAACCGAATCCAACCCGCTGCGTTGGTAAACCAAACGCACCCTTTTATGAACCCAAATACCCCCCGGCTGTTTGAAAACCAAACGCACCCTCGCGTATAATACCACACCCCGATGCAATCCCTTGTCCGGTTGTTAACCCAAAAAACCAACTCGACGACCATGTCCCCCCTGCTGTTCCCAACATCCAACCCACCTCCGGTGTCCCGCAGCCAAAAACCCGACACAAATCACCCTCGTCGTGTTATAAACCCACAACCAAACACCCTTATGTTGTTTACATACCAACCGGACGCACCCTTGTGGTTCTTCTTTAAATCGAACGCACCCTTAGTGGTTCGATTGTAATGGTAGCGAGGATGGTGGGGATGATGACGGTGGCATGGCGGGGCTGTCGTAGGTCAACAGCCGGAGAGAGGGGGGAGATGGTGCGAGTGAGGGCGAGTAGGTATGGGGATCGAGTAGATCGTGTGATGAGGAGAAGGTTGGGACTTGGTCGGAAAAACTCACCGGAAAAACTTTTCCGGCGACGGCCGACGGTGGCCGGAGGTGGGGGAGGGGTGGCCGGATTATTTGGGAGAGAGAGAGAGTGTATTATAAATGTGTATGTGTGTATAAGTTGAGATGGAAATGAAAATGAAATGTAAAGTTTGATATTTATATAAAAAGGAAAGTGACAAGTCCCCATAGTTTAGGGTCTATTTTGTAACTTTATAGTATAGTTTTGATAACTATCGGTTCGGGACTCGTTTGAGCGACTTAACGGATGATTCAACGCACGAAACTTTCGCCATTGTTTTCTAAATCATTTTTCTGATAAAAATGAGTATTTACTTGATAATATTTCATAAATATTTTATAACATTTAATAAAATATCTGTTATTTATTTTGTGAACCGGTTACGTCTCGTTCAAAAGTAAAAATAGAAATAGATTTTTAACCCGTATATTTGCGTTATCAACAAACGTTACTGAATAAAATGATGACTAATTTATTAAATATTTTTATTTAATAAAAAGTGTAAATTAATTATAATTTAATTATTTTCTCGTTTCTAAATCTTGCGAGGGCATTTCAGTCACCTTCTGACTGTTTTCGGGTCTCGGTCAAAACTAAAAAGTTGTCAGGAATGTCATTCCACATCAAATTGCTTTAGAGTCCGAGTCGTGAAAACGTGATTTAGATGGTCGTTCTTATAAGTCAAGCCAGACCCTAAAAGTCAAAGGGTAAAATCGTCATTCGAAATTTCGAAAATTCTCGGATGTTACAGTACCTACCCCTTAAAGAAATCTCGTCCCGAGATTAAATTTGTGTTATCCGATTGTGTGACCAAGGAAAGACTTAAGGTTTAATAAACTCGTTCTAAACAAGACGCTGATAACTTTATTCAGCAAAATTCGGTGTTTCTACACTTCTCAATCTATCAAAAATTTTGGCTAGGTTTGTCCAGGATATTTAATCCATCAAAATGGGTATCTCAAAATATATCATTACAGATCTTATGACTGGTATAACCGCGTTATAGGGAAAGTCTCATTATAGTGAAAACCTCAAGAAGAAGGTGTAGTCGCGTGAGTATGTTTGTAAAAGTTTCTAAATGTCCGAGGACGGAGTCTCGTTTCTACTATCTGTAATGTTCGATGATTCACATCAACGTGGCTTATGTATGTAAGTACTCAACTTACTTGGCAGTACTAGGATGTATCGCGACCTAAGTCTTCCTACTAGTGGCCCGAAATGAATAGTCCAACTATCTGTTTCGTCGATAGGTGTTTATCTCGTTTAAGGGGAGTTGCATAACCTATTGGATAAAGTTGTATCAGTCGGGACCGCTCCAGGACCCACAGTACGACCATAACGTCAATACTATAACAAACGGTGACGGGATATTGCACTCATTCCTGTTAGCTCCACAGACAGTTCGAGATTGCAATGGACAGTGCAATGGAAAAAGTAATAAACTTAAGAATGAGATACAGGTAGCCTAAGCAAGGCCTTATGATTCTGGCTGAGTGGCAAAGACCGATTGTTGTCTCTAGACCCTTTAAACGGATTTCTGATGATTATCGATTTCAGGTTTCATACTCGTGTCAATCGGATACCATTAAGCCTACTCATTATAATTTCTTATATACAAAAGAAGCGTCCAAAGTTTATGTAAGTAAGAAATGAAAACTTATGGTTCGTGAATTTAATAATTTATTTATTTATTTGAAGAGGCGTCCAATCCTTTCAAATAAATAAATTATAAATCATCCTAATTAATTATTCCGGTGCAATATGCGTACGGCTCATAACCATTCAAGGTGGTTTGACATGACAATGCATGTGTTCTAATGAGTATGGGACGAGTGTTTAAAACTCGTCTTCGGAGACTGGGAGTAAAAACCTGCCATGGGGGGGCGGAGATCAACATAGAAAGGTTCAAGAAAGTTTAATGCGTACTCGGTAGAGTAAATACGAAATGAAGGTCCCTTATAAACTGTTAACATAGCAATTATCGTATCAATCCTCCTATTACAAGTCCCGCCCATACAAGACTTGTAATACTCAGATTCACACATAAATCCATGTAAACAGAACTGTGACGGGTTTTGTTTACATAGCAATTATCATATCAATCCTTATATTACAAGTCCCGCCCATACAAGACTTGTAATACTTAGATTCATATATAATTTCATGTGAAACAAAAATTAATAACGATCTCCGTGTAATACAATATATGTATAATGCTATTAAGAAAAATAATATCCTTAGATACCATTGGTTTTAACTTACAATGTCCTATAGAAACGAAGATGAGACCATTGTGCAACTCAAAACGTTCTAAGAAGTAAGAAGAGACCCATTGTATAACTCACAAATGTCTGACGAGATAGAATGAGACATTGTGCAACCTCCAATGTATTAAGAAACGCTCTTGTATTTATATATATAAACTCTTATATAAATAAACGTGTGATATACGCAAAAGATGTAAGCATATATATTACATATATGTATGTCATGTAAGCACTTAAGGTAACAAGTAATGTAAGCACATAAGCAAGTAGTGTGTATGCACTTTTGAAATGTTGATGTGATTCAATGTTTTTGTGAAAACGTTAAAGTACCTAGGTAAAAAAAGCAACCTAGTTCATATAAAACCAGTGCCTGATACAAATCTGAACACCCTAAAAATCAGACAACGCAGCGGAATACCACATGGGGTGCTACTTCATAATACACAGCGCTAGATACAAGAGAACGACCTCTAAATGTGTCGTTTGTAAAACAATCTCGTTGATTTTCTAAAATCAAAATAATAGTTTGTCCCATAATTGCATCACCATGAAAAACTTGAATGTAAAGACTCCAATGCACATCAAATAATCCAAGCATCTAATTCACCTGAGAAAAACATGCTTAAAAGTGTCAACATTAAAGTTGGTGAGTTCCTGAGATTTGTTTAAATTGAAAGTAAGTTTCAACTGAAAAGTATTTTCCACTTAACATCACGAGTAACCAGTAAAATCCCAAAGATTTATAAAGAATGCACGACACATTTTATGTCACCAAAAGTACCAATCTTATCCCAAAGATTTATAAAGAATGCATGACCAATTTAATGTCACCAAAATGTTTCAAGTATGTATTTGTTGGGGGCCCTGTAGTCCCAACGTGATCCGACATGTTATAACGTTCGTTCCCAGTGATAGCTAGTCACCCGAACGGGGGTTGTCAATCCCGAATAGATCTATTTTATATCATTCGCGTGGACATCACGCTATAATGTTCGTTACCGGCGATAGCTAATCACCCGAACAGGGATCCACACCCGAATAGATCTATTTCATAACATTCGCGCTCACCCTCCAAGTGATTTACAGTTCATGACGCTGTGACGTAGACTTGTATGTACCCATCACAGGTGTCCCCTCCAAGAACACCCGGGCAGTGATTTAAAGAATATATACTCCCGATACCGGTGTCCCCTCCAAGAACACCTGGGCAGTAAAGTAAAAATATGTACTCCCGTTACCGGTGTCCCCTCCAAGAACACCCGGGCAGTAATTTTGTTGTTAGCAGTTCAATCCGCCTAAGCTAATCCGTAATCATTTCAAATGTAAAGTATGTATTTGTGACCAAAAATGAAGTCAAATAATGTATCCCATAGCGAGCTATGCAAATAAGTATGTAAACCAATTTGTAATCAACCATGTAAATGCATTTGCAAACAAGCATGTTCTCACCCCAAATATATGTAAAACGAGTAAAAACAGGGGAGCTATAAACTCACCTTGATCAAAGACCACGATCAAATAATCCAAATAAATCACAACCGAATCTGCAACGATCTCGGCCACGACCTATAATTATGTCGCTCTATTATAATACACGTATTAAATACGATCAACGATGCGTACATCGTAACGACGAAATCATACATATTTTAATATGTATACATACATATATACATGTGATGAGAAATCCACTTGCGCGTCTTTAAACCTTAACCCTTAGTATATTATATGAATATATACTATTTTTCGGACCCCGAAAAAAAAAAATCATAGCTTAGTCCGAATATTTACCGAAAGTTACTATTTTTAGACCTTCCGTTTTTAGAACCGAACAGTGGTCTTAAAATAATTAATTGAAATAATAGATCAACCGACCTTTAGTTTTGACCCGCTATGTCTTAACTTTAAAACTGACAATCCTCGCGGCAAAGTAAAACGTCATTACGAACAACTTTCATGTTTCGCCGGAAGGCTGAAACGGACTCGAAAGTGCTCAAATCGTTTAATTAATAATCTGCCAGATTTAATATATATTAAAATTAACTTATTTTCTACTAAAGTATATATTTCGATTACACTCCAGTTTCTTCGTTATTTGGATTTAAAAGTCCCGATTTATATCAAAACGTCTGTAAAAATATAGATTTGTTTATCTTTGTAAACAAAGTCTAACTTATCAAATCTCGAATTCCGAACCATGTATCCGTTTCTGCTATTAATTATTCGTTCTCCAAAAAAACGCGCCATAGTTCGTTTTTAGTTCAACTCTCGTCTAAAATATATCTAATATCGCTTATACATTAATATCAGTCCCGTTTTAATATTTATGACATATTATACTAGACCGCGCAAGTTTTAATAGATTTCATCACATTATAATTAAATCGATAAAATAAATGAAACAATTAATATATTTATGGTGCAAAACAAAACGCACCCTTTTTGTGTCTGATTATCAAACCAAACAAACCCCCGGCTGTCCCGGCTGTTTGACAGCCAACCCAAACAACCAAACGCACCCTATTTGTTTATTAACCAAACGGACCCGCTGCGTTGGTAAACCAAACGCACCCGCTGCGTTGGTAAACCAAACGCACCCTTTTATGAACCCAAATACCCCCCGGCTGTTTGAAAACCAAACGCACCCTCGGCGTTTAATAACCCACAACCCGACGCACCCTTGTCGGTTGTTAACCCACGAAACCAAACTCGACGACCTTGTCCCCCCGGCTGTCCCAACAGCCAACCCGACCTTCGGCTGTCCCGCAGTCAAAACCCGACACAAATGCACCCTCGTCGGGTGTTATAAACCCACAACCAAACACCCTTATGTTGTTTACATACCAACCGGACGCACCCTTGTGGTTCTTCTTTAAATCGAACGCACCCTTGGTGGTTCGATTGTGATGGTAGCGAGGATGGTGGGGATGATGACGGTGGCGTGGCGGGGCTGTCGTGGGTCAACAGCCGGAGAGATGGGGGAGATGGTGCGAGTGAGGGCGAGTGGGTATGGGGATCGAGTAGATCGTGTGATGAGGAGAAGGTTGGGACTTGGTCGGAAAAACTCAACCGGAAAAACTTTCCGGCGACGGCCGATCTGTGGCCGGAGGTGTGGGAAGGGGTGGCCGAGAAAAAAAAAAAAAATATTTATTTGGAAGAGAGGGTGTATTTATAAATGTGTATGTGTGTATAAGTTGAGATGGAAATGAAAATGAAATGTAAAGTTTGATATTTATATAAAAAGGAAAGTGACAAGTCCCCATAGTTTAGGGTCTATTTGTAACTTTATAGTATAGTTTTGATAACTATCTGTTCGGGACTCGTTTGAGCGACTTAACGGATGATTCAACGCCCAAAACTTTCGCCATTGTTTTCTAAATCATTTTTCTGATAAAAATGAGTATTCACTTGATAATATTTCATAAATATTTTATAACATTTAATAAAATATCTGTTATTTGTTTTGTGAACCGGTTACGTCTCGTTCAAAAGTAAAAAAAATAGAAATAGATTTTTAACTCGTATATTTGCGTTATCAACAAACGTTACTGAATAAATTGATGACTAATTTATTAAATATTTTTATTTAAAAAAAGTGTAAATCAATTATAATTTAATTATTTTTTTCGTTTCTAAATCTTGCGAGGGCATTTCAGTCACCTTCTGACTGTTTTCGGGTCTCGGTCAAAACTAAAAAGTTGTCAGGAATGTCGTTTTACATCAAATTGCTTTAGAGTCCGAGTCGTGAAAACGTGATTTTAGATGAGTCGTTCCTTTTAAGTCAAGCCAAGACCCAAAAGTCAAAGGGTGAAATCGTCATTCGAAATTCGAAAATTCTCGGATGTTACACTTCATGCCGAATCAAATATAGGCGAAATCACATATATTTGTGGCCATTAAGCAAAACATAAGCTATAAGCTCATAATATTTATATAAATATATATATATAAATATATAATATATATATATATATATATATTATATATATATATATATATATATATATATATAAGCCGAAAACCAAACAAGCCTTAAGCCTCTTTATATAAGCCGAAACCAAATAAGCCATAAGCTTTTAATATAAGTCGAAACCAAATAAGCCATAAGTTTTTAATATAAGCCGAATAATAAAAGCTCAAAAATAAGCCGAAGGCGAATAGCCAAAACCAATATCCAAGACCAAGTCCAATAACCAAATCCAAAACCAATAACCAAGTGGGCCGACCTACTTTGGCGTCGGACCGAAATAACCAAACGGACCCTTATTGGGCCAACCCAAACTATAACAATAATCCCAAATAAGCTAAACCTAGCTCAAAATGAATAAGCCAAATGTAACACCCCCAAAAATATGACAACGCAGCGGAATACCACTTGGGGTGCTACTTCATAATACACAGCGCTAGATACAAGAGAACGACCTCTAAATGTGTCGTTTGTAAAACAATCTCGTTGATTTTCTGAAATCCAAAATAAGTTTTGTCCCATAATTGCATCACCATGAAAAACTTGAATGTAAAGACTCCAATGCACATCAAATAGTCCAAGCATCTAATTCACCTGAGAAAAACATGCTTAAAAGTGTCAACATTAAAGTTGGTGAGTTCATAGATTAGTTTAAATATGAATGTAATCCACTGTATCATCACAGTACCATGTAAAAATCCCAAAGATTTATAAAGAATGCACGACACATTTTATGTCACCAAAAGTACCAATCTTATCCCAAAGATTTATAAAGAATGCATGACCAATTTAATGTCACCAAAAATGTTTCAAGTATGTATTGCCATTTTATTCAAGGCAACGTAAATATCCATGTGAGTATAAAACAATGTTTACGATTACTCTAAGCTCATGAAACTGAAGCTAATAATTCATGTAAGAATTCTTATGTATTTGTTGGGGGCCCTGTAGTCCCAACGTGATCCGACATGTTATAACGTTCGTTCCCAGTGATAGCTAATCACCCGAACGGGGGTTGTCAATCCCGAATAGATCTATTTGATATCATACGCGTGGACATCACGCTATAATGTTCGTTACCGGCGATCGCTAATCACCCGAACAGGGATCCACACCCGAATAGATCTATTTTATAACATTCGCGCTCACCCTCCAAGTGATTTACAGTTCATGACGCTGTGACGTAGACTTGTATGTACCCAATTTGGGCAGTGATATAAAATATGTACTCCCGTTACCGGTGTCCCCTCCAAGAACACCCGGAGCATAAGTAAAAGTAGTACTCCGTACCGGTGTCACCCTCCAAGAACACCCGGCAAGTAAAGTAAAAAAATGTTGTACTCCCGTTACCAGGTGTCCCATCCAAGAACACCCGCAGTACCGGTTTGTCATCAGTTCAATCCGCTTAAGCTAATCCGTAATCCTTTCAAAAGTAAAGTGCATATATTTGTGACCAAAAATGAAGTCAAATAATATATCCCATAGCGAGCTATGTAAATGAGTATGTAAACAAATTTGTAAACAATCGTGTAAATGCATTTGTAAACATGTATGCAGACAAGTTGAAAATGAGCACGTAACGAGTTTAAATCAAACACGTAATTGAATTTGTAACAAGCATGTTCTCACCAAAATATGTAAAAACATGTAAACGAGGGCTAGAACTCACCTTGATGATGAAGAACGATTGACAGATAGGCATCTAATATGCACAATACGAACGGAAGACGAAGCGGCTCGATCAAGAAGTTGCAGCTACTCTTAACGGCTAAGTCCCACTAGCCCTAGATAATGAATTTGGGTTTCCTGATGATAAGTCACATCAACCGTCACGTTGGAATAAAGATTCAGATTTAAATGTGTTAATGTATGGTTGTTGGTTAATATAAATAAATAGATTTAAAATATATGCAAAGTGTGTAATATATATTCTTTATATATTACATATGAAAAATAACCCTTATATAATTCCAACCGTGAATTATATAACAAAGACAGTCAATCCAAATATTAATGAAAAGTATATAATACCTTGCAGGTATTATATCATAAGTGTGGGTTAATTATTTAAACCAGGTTAGTTTGACCCTACTGAAAAAGACTTTGAATAAAAGATACCCATGTCTTAATGTTATGAATCAAGACAACCATGTTGTAAAGTTTGGTAACCATATAAAATATAAATTACTATTTATAAGTTATCTTTCGTTTCTTCGACGGGTCGTGTCTAAAATAGTTCGTCTCATTGTAAAAGTATAGTTTTCGTTCGTTTATCTGGTTACTGTATAATACAATTTATTATATAATTTAGTCCTTTTTATCGGTTTCTGAAATAATATAAACTCTAGTAAAACATTACTAAGTATAAAACTTCTATAAATTTCGCCATGACATTTCCATTTATAAATCGTTTTCCATATTTATAAAGTCTAACGTTTTTCCCACTTAATCAATGAAATCAATATTGCAAACCCCCACGTGTTTTAAATATATAAACATATATATTTATATCAACCGAACATAATAATAATTATTACATTTATTTAACCATTTTAAACCACCAATATATATATCCAGTTTCATGTTTATTAAACCTTAAGTTGTATTTATTCACCGTTTATCATGAACCAAACGTACCCTTTTTATTGTTTCGCTAACCCAAACACACTCCTTGTGTGTTCCTATCCAAGCCAAACGTACCCTTGTGCGTGGTTTCATTAAACAAACGCACCCTCTTTGATGGAAGTACAAGCCAAACGCAGCCCTTGCTGCGGGTGTGAAAGCCAAACGCACCATTGTTAGGCTGTCACAGCCAAACGCGCCCTAATCGGGCGGCTGACCCGATACCGACCGCACCCTTGCGGTGCCGAAATCAAGCCAACGCCCCTAGTTGATCATAAATAACACCAAATGCCCTCCTGGGGCTGTTAACAACAAACAAACGCCCCTATGGCTGCCAAGATCAAAACCAACCGCACCCTTGCGGTGCAAAGCCAAACCGAACGCACCCTAGGTGCCTCGGGACATAATCAAACGCACCCCTGGGCTACAGCCGAACCCGACGCACCCTAGGCTGTTAAGACAGCCAAACGCACCCTTTTCTTGCTATCAATAGCCCAAAACAAACACCACCTTGTGGGCTGTTTTTCAGTCGAGAACTAAGGCCACAACAACCGAAACCATTGACAAGACAGCCACAGCCCGACACCTTGAGGGTGCGGCTGTGGTGATAATAAACCGAACGCACCCCGGCTGTTGTGAAAACCCAATGCACCCTTTTTGTGTGAACACCAACGCACCCTTGTTGGTGGTTTTAACCCTAAACCACACACCCTCGTCGGCTGTTACCACAAACCCGACACCCCCTTTCTTGTTGTTACAAACCACCCGCACCCTTGTGGTGATGTAAACCAAACCAACGCACCTTAGGCTGTCCCGCAGCCAAACCCGACGCCCCTTGGTTGTTATAACCATAACCCGAACCCACCCACACCCTTGTGGTGGTTTTCACCACATACAAACAAACACGCCCTTCGTGGCTGTTAACATCAACCAAACGCACCCTTGGGGTGGGCTGTCACTGAAACAACACCCTAGTCGGGTTATAAAACCCAACACACCCCGTTGCGTGTATGTCAACCCAAACGCGCCTTTGTGGTGGCGGTATTACACCGAACGCACCCTTGGTGCCGAGACGAACCAATCAAACGCACCCTATTTTATGAAAATCACAAACCAACCGCACCCTTATGATGGTATGGAGATGATGATTATGATGATGATGATGACGGTGGTGGTGTGGCTGTGGCGTGGCGATGAGTGGGTGGTGAGTTTAGGCGCGTGGCGGCGCGTGGGGTGGTGGATCGGGTAGATCGGAGTGGGGGAAGTAACTTTGGTCTTCGCCGGAAAAACCCGCCGGAAAAGTTTTCCGGCGGTGGTGGTGGTCGCCGGCTGCCGGACATGGGAGGGAGAGAGGAGAGGTGAGTGAAAGTGTGTGTGTGTTATAAGAGATGAAATGAAAAGATATTATAAGTTTATATATATATATATATAAACTAAAGTGACAAATTTAAATAGTGTGGGGTTAAAAGTGTAACATTTTTTATTTATAGTTTGATATAAAAACGTGTTCGGGGACTCCTTCCCTTGAGCGCTTAACGGAGGATCTCACGCTCGAAAACTTGCGCCATTGTTTTTCAAATCATTTTTCCGATAAAAATGAGTATTCGCATGATAATATTTCATAAATATTTTATAACATTTAATAAAATATCCGTTATTCATTTTATGAACCGGTTTCGCTCCGTCCGAAATAAAAATGGATTTCAAGCTCGAGTATTCGCGTTATCAACAACGCTTTTAATTAAAAATGATGACTAATTTATTTAATATTTTTATTAAATAAATACTGATAATTAAAAACAAATTTAATTGTTTTTGTGTGTCCGCGTTGTATATTGTTCGAATAATGTTTGCGGTGCTGTTTTAGCCCTTTTCGGCTCGTTTCCAGTCTTCGGGCAGAACCTATAAAAAAGTTGTATGAATGTCATTCCACAATCAATTGCTTTAGAGTCCAGAGTCGTGAAATGTGTATTTAGTTGATCGTTCTTATATGTCAAGCCAGACCCTAAAGAAAGTCAATGATTGAATCGTCATTCTAAATTCGAAAATTCTCTGGATGTTACAATTTAAAGAGAGAACACTATTTCTTTTGGTCTACCACTTTGTGAGATACTAAAAAGGTCTAAAACTTTACTCTTGTACAAAAATACACATTCTCAAAAATCTAAAGTACCAGTTTTGATTGTACCTCTGCTTGTGGATTTTCTCCCTCTTTGGGGGTTACCTTAATAGGGCAACATATCCTCCATCAATTTCTTCAAAGTCAGTAAGATAGGACATGTTCCCTGTCATATGCCTTGAGCATCCACTGTCAGTCAATCCTTTTTCCTATAAATCTTACTGTGGATTGCCCTGCACATAATGTAAGACAAAGAGAAGAAGAAGCTAACATTGTTTCATAGGATAATGTTCAAGCAATGATAGATGCTGATTATCAAATGGCTCAACAAATGCAAGTAGAAGAACAAGAAAAGTTGAGTATTAAAGAGAAGTCCAAGTTGTTTTTATAATCTTAGACAGCAAGTAAGAAAACATTTTTCTAGCAATAAGAAGAGCTCAAGAAAAGAGGAACAAACCACCAACTAAAGCTCAAAAGAGAAAAACAATGTCTACTTATCTGAAAAACATGGTTAGATACAAGCACAATCAATTGAAGAACAAAAGCTTTGATGATGTTTAGAAGTTATTTGACAAAGCTATGAAGAGGGTAAACACATTTGTAGATATGGATACAAAGTTGGTGAAAGGCAGTGAAGTAAGAGCAAAAGGCAGCGAGATAAGAGCAGAAGGAAGTTCTAAGAGAGCAGGAGAAGAGCTGGAACAAGAAAGCTCTAAAAAGCAAAAGTTGGAAGATGACAAAGAAACAACATAACTTAAAAGTCTAATGGAAGTCATGCCAGATGAAGAAGAGGTTGCACTTGATGCTATTCCTTTGGCTACTAAATCTTCAAGCATTGTTGACTGGAAAATTCATAAAGAGGGAAAGAAAAGCTATTACCAGATAATCAGGACTACTGGAAGTTCAAAGATGTACTTCGTGTTAAGTCATATGCTTAAAAGTTTTGACAGAGAATACTTGGAAACTTTATACAAGTTGGTAAAAGCTAAGTATGGATCAACAAGACCAGTGGAGGACTTGAATTTAGTTTTATATGGAGATTTGAAGACAATGTTTGAACCACATGTAGAGGATAATGTATGGAAAAATTAATTAGACTATAGAGTATTGGATTGGAAGCTATATGATTCATGTGGAGTATATTCATTGAGGAAGAAAAATGTGCACATTCATATATTGGTAGAAAAGAGATATCCTTTTACAGCACCTACAATCACAAATATGCTAAATAGGAAGCTGTAAGCTAATCATTGTAATGAATGTGTTATCAGCTTCTTAAACTTCTCACAAAACAGCTCAAGAATTAATGAAGTGTTTAGAAGCATCCTCCTGGTGATTATGAAGCTTTGAATGAAACTTGATGATTTTGGAGATAAATATCAAGTTTAGGGGAGGATTGTTGGGA
>BQNB010170511.1:0-12103 GCA_026074375.1 Tanacetum coccineum | reverse complement strand
CCTAAGAAGGTCTACAAGGTTGTGAAAGCTCTGTATGGTTTACACCAAGCTCCCAGAGCCTGGTATGCTACTTTATCTACTTTCTTGTTAAAGAGTAGATACATAAGAGGAACCATTGACAAGACTCTTTTCATCAAGAAGGACAAGAATGATATCATGTTAGTACACGTTTATGCAGATGATATTATTTTTGGTTCTACAAAGAAATCTTGGTGTGATGAATTTGAGGCATTGATGAAGAGCATATTCTAGATGAGTTCTATAGGAGAGCTCACCTTCTTTCTTGGATTACAGGTCAAGCAGAAAGAAGATGGTATTTTCATAAGCCAGGATAAGTATGCTGCAGAGATCCTGAAGAAGTTTGATTTTGCTAGTGTAAAGACTGCCAGTACTCTAATTGAGACCCAGAAGCCCTTGATCAAGGATGAAGAAGCTGCTGACGTAGATGTACATCTTTATAGATCCATGATTGGCTCTTTAATGTACTTGACTGCTTCTAGGCCTGATATTATGTTTGCAGTCTGTGCTTGTTCTAGGTTTCAGGTAACTCTAAAGACCTCACATCTTCATGCTGTGAAGAGGATCTTTAGGTACCTCAAAGGCAAACCCAAACTGGACCTTTGTTATCCTAGAGTGTCATCATTTGACCTGGAAGCCTATATGACAGTGATTATAGCTAGGCAATCTTGACAGGAAATCCACAAAAGGAGTTTTCCAATTTTTGAAGGAACTTATCTCAATGGCAGTGCAAGAAGCAAACAATTGTGGCTACTCTACATAAAGTCGGAGTATGTTCTAGCTGCCAACTGGCTGGGGCAAGTATTGTGTTTAGAATCTAAATTGTTAGGACTATGGGTTCAATTTTAAGAACACAAAGATCTACCATGATAAGGAAAGCACAATCAGCATTGTAAAGATCCAGTATTCCACTCCAAAACAAAGCATAATGAGATTATCCACACTTCATTAGGATGCTTATGAGAAAAAGCTATCCAGATGCTAAGATTCACACTGATGCTAATGTGGCTGATCTTTAACTAAAGCTTGATGTTAGCAGTTCAATTCTTAATTGTTAACAAATTGAATGCTCAACCTATAGTTTGTATTAGTTTAGGGGAGCAAGATGGCAGGAATAAATATAGTCTAGTCTGTAAAATGATTTTTCGTTAGCAGATGGATTTTAGATGATATGATGATTATTTGGGGTTTATTATGTTCTTTGGAATAAGGATTGAGGGCTACATATAGTACTGAGTTAGTTAGTGCTGCCAGTTCTAGTTAATACTGGTAGGCAAAAAGTTAGTACTGACAGGCCAAAACTTAGTACTACCAGGCAAAAGTTAGTACCGCTGGGTTACCGTTAGAGAAGATACTGCTAGGGGTCTAAAGTGTAAATTGTAACGGTTTCTTCGCCATTAGATTTGCTCACCCTATATAAACCATTCCAAATTGCAAAATTCACTCACATAATCTCTCTCTCAAGCTCTCAATTCATAAACCCTAATCCCTCTAATCGACGACAATCCCAATTACTCAAAATTAACAACAATGACTGCCTTTGAATCTTGCCTCAAGCATAACATGGTTGTGTATTTAGAAAAGACTGAAGGGAATGCTCAGTTTCATGAGATTGTGGACTTTCTATCGCGAAGCTCGATTTTCTATGCTCTCACTGTAAGTCCCAATGTCTCTACTTCCCTTATTGAACAGTTTTGGAACTCAGCAGTGTCCCAAACAATCAATTAGAAGAGATCTTCTATTTAATGATGATAATGGGATTGATTGTCTCCCAGTTGAAAACATTTATGAAAACCTTCCATTAATGGGGTATGAGGGGGATCTTACAACTCTTACTTTTCAAAGAGCCCTCTTCTCTCTACAATGGAAGTACCTCATTCATATCATCATTCACTGTCTTAGCTCAAAAAGTACTTCTTGGGATCAATTTCCCACTAATGTTGCATCAGCAGTGATTTGCTTAGCTACTGATAGAACATTTAACTTTTCTAAAATGATTTTTGATGGTATGAATAGGAACTTGGAGGCTAAGAAGAAATTTCTTATGTATCCAAGGTTTGTTCAAGTGTTTTTAAACAACCAGCTTCAAAATATACCTGCCCCTTTGGATAATCTTCCAATACTAGTCCTTTCTAAAAAGGTTTTTACTAATATGACAAGAAGAGGACTCCACTTTTCAGGACATGTGACACCTTTATTTCCTACTATGTTAGTACATGCAGCAGTAGAAGAGGGTAAAGGTTCAGGAACACACCAACACCCTCTCCTACTCAACCTAGTGTAGGTGATCAAACCCATGTTACTTAATCATCTTCTATACCAGAAAACACCCAAAACTCTAGGAACACCTTAGAGGGCACTAGTGGGAGTGAAGGGGATCAGGTTCAGTTACCCCATGATAGTCCTCTTTTAGGTGGTCACACATCTGACAGAGCTGAGGGTGGCTTGAACCTAGAGGAGTTATTTGTTCTTTGCACTAACTTGTCAAACAAGGTTTTTGCTTTGGAGACTTCTACGAATGCTTAGGCTGCAGAGATCCTTAAATTGAAAACTCGCATCAAGAAGCTGGAGAAGAAATGTAAGCCCAACATCTTACACCATAAAGCATGGTTAAGGAGTGTGTCTATTTTATCCATGAAGAAAAAGTTGGGTAAGAAGGAGTCTGTATCCAAACAGGGGAGGAAAAATACCAAACCAGGACCAACTTTGGATAACAGTGCCTTTGATAATCTTGATGTTGATTTAGCTCATGGTATGGACTATATGGACACAGAGGAAGCTGTGAATGAGGGGAGGCAAAGTAAAGAGACTAAGGAGCTAAATGTGACACATGATACAGAGGTTTTAGAAAAAGGAGGAAGCAATGAAGAACCAGTTAATGCTGCTGGTAACATAAGAGTTAGTACTGCTGTGCCTGAAGTTAGTACTGTTAATATTAGTACTGTCAGCAGACTAGAAGATAGTATTGCTACTCCAATGACTCCTCCTACTACAACAAGTGTGTTTGATAATGAAGATATAACACTTGCTGAAACTCTGGTGAAAATGAAGGATGACAAGGCAAAGCTGAAAGGAGTGGCTATTAAAGAAGTTGAAGAATCTAATAGGCCTGCAAGATCAGTTTTAACTTTGAAGCCACTTCTAAAAATAGACCCTAAAGATAAAGGCAAAGGTGTTCTTGAAGAGGAGCCTGAGCCTGCAAAGAAGCTAAAGAAAAGTGACTTGGATGCAGCTCAATTGGCTATGGATGAAGAGGTTGCAAGACAGGTTAATGCTGAATTGCAAGCAGAGTTAGAAAGAGAAAGGGTTGCTGCTGAAGAAGCTACTCAGGCTGTCTTAGCTAGCGAGTTTGATGAAATCCAAGCAAGGATGAATGCAGATACACTTTTAGCTGAAAGACTTCAAGAGGCAGAAAGGGAACAATTCACTGTTGAACAAAGAGCTAAATTTTTGCATGATACTATTGCAGCTCAGAGGAAGTTTCTTGCAGAACAAAGAGCAGTAGCTATCAGGAGCAAACCTCTCACTAAAACTCAGTTAAGAAATCAGATGATAACTTTCTTAAAGTATGTGGGAAGATATACACACAGTAAACTAAGAAACAAGAAGTTTGAAGAAGTTCAAGTTTTGTATGAAAAAGCAAAGAAGTCTATTCAAGACTTTGTTCCTATTGGTTCTGCTGAAGATGAAAGATTGATAGAGAAGATGAATAAGAAGGCAGCTGGTGAAGATACTTCAAAGAAGGAGAAGGTTCTTGAAGAACCTGACAGTACTAAAATGGAAGTTAAGCAAGAAGAAGTTGAGGAGAGTACCAGGAAGAGACCAGGTACAATATTAAAGATGAAAGCAAGAAAGAAGGCAAGGAAGCAAACACATGCTGATAGTGATGCTTCAAAGAAGAAAAAAAGAAGTCCAAGAATGAAAAGAATGTCTAAGAGGAAGAAGACAGATTCTGACCTTGAAGAAGAAGAGCATCTAAAGACTTTTCTGAAGATAGTTCTAGATGAAGAAGGAATAGTAGATTATGAAGTCCTGGAGAAGAGATTTCCAATTATTAACTGGGAATCAAAATTCTATCATTATGACAGACATGGAGCAGAGGGCATCTACTACAGGATCTTTAGATCTGATGGAAGCTCTAGATGGATTAAAACTTTTTCTGAGATGGTGACAAGGTTTGATAGGCTGGATCTTGTAGAGTTATATAACCTGGTGATGCAGAGGTTTGAAACAACTACTCCAGAAGGTGTTGATCTAGTTCTTTGGGGAGATTTAAGGACAATGTTTGATGCAAATGCAGAAGATGAACTCTGGCAGAATCAAGAAAGATGGAATCTTAAGAGCTGGGATTTCTATGAGAATTGTGGGGTTCATACTTTGATACTGGAAGATGGTACTGAGATTCATATGCTTGAGTGCACATAATGTTGCCTTTGTTTCTTTTGAAAGTACTAACAGTACTAATTATATTAGTACTGCTTATGGTGTTTCTATTTCTTCTGGCCATAACTCACAATGGGAAAACTCTTCATCATACTCCTTCTTTGCTAATCAATACAGTGGTCTACAATTGGATCATGAGGATCTGGAACAACTTGATGAGTTTGATTTAGAAGAAATGGATTTGAAATGGCAGGTGGCCATGATTTCCATGAGAATGAAGAAGTTTTACAAAAAGACAGGTAGAGGTTGCAGTTTGATGCCAAGGAACTAGTTGGCTTTGACAAGACCAAGGTTGAGTGCTTTAATTGTCACAAAACAGGGAACTTTGCTAGAGAGTGCAGATCAAAAGGAAATCAAGAGAGCAGAAGGACAGATGCAGGGAACACCGGGTATAAAGCAAAAGACAATGGGAGGAGACCTGGAAAACAGGAGGAACCTAAAGCTTTGGTAAATCTTGATGGGGAAGGTATTGACTGGACTGGTCATGCAGAGGATGAGTAAGAGAACTTTGCTTTGATGGCTTACAGCAATTCAGGCTCAGAAACTAAGGTAAAATCTTGTTCAAAAGAATCTATGGAATCATATGCTAAACTTAAAAAATTATATGATGAACAGAGAGAACAACTTGGTGATGCTAAGTATAGAAAAAAGCCTATTCACTAGCTATTAGCAAAGGTAGAAGATTGTTCCTCTCCACAACCATTAGTTTTGCCATCATAAAAATCAATTAGCTTATGAAGAAAAAAATAGGTTTATGAAAATTGATTTAGATGATAAAATTGATGTGCTCACATATCATAAGAAACTATTAGCAGAAGCTGTAAAAGAAAAAGAAGAATTAAAAACCAAACTTGAGAATTTTCAAAGTTCTTCTACAAAGTCTTAGTAAACTGCTAAATAGTCTAGAGTGTTAGACAAATTCTGGGCTTGGTATGGATATCAAATTACATGAGGTATCTTAAAGTTATGAAAATGAAGTTTTTCAAAGTGTATTTGACAGTAGGTCAAGTGATGTAGAAGATAGTCCTGTGTATGATAGATTTGCAAATGTTGAAGGAATGCATGCAGTTCCCCCTCCAATGAAGGACTTACTGTCTAGGGACCTGATAGAGATGTGATGATTATATGTTTAATATGGTCCAAAACGTTTTAAACTAGTGGGAATCTGATACTCAAACAGTAATATTAACTCTTGTGAGTCTAATTCTAGTGTAGAAACACCTGAATCTATGCCTGAACCAGTTATAGTTGAACCCAAAGTTGTTAGTCAACCTAAAGTTTGGTCTGATGCTCCTATCATTGAGGAGTATGAGTCAGATAGTGATGATGAATATGTGGTTACACCTTCAAAAGAATAGGAAAAACCTACTTTTGCTTTTGTTAATACTGTTAAGCATGTAAAAACTCCTAGGGAAACTGTTAAAGTGCAAAACACATATAATCAAAGTCCTAAAGTTGACAAGAGAGATTGGAATGGTTTAATGTCCAAAAAGTTGGGTTTGGGATATGGTTTTACTAGAAAGGCATGTTTTGAATGTGGTAGTTTTAGCCACTTATTAGAGATTATGATTTCCATAAGAAAAGAATGGCTAAACAGGTTGAATTAAACAAACAGAAGGGTAAGAGTACTGGTCAAGGGGAGCAAAGACCAGTGTGGAACAATGTGTAAAGATTGAATCACCAAAACAAGTTTGTTCCAAAAGCAGTACTAACTAAAACTGACATATTTCTAGTTAAATTACTACTAGATAAATTCTCTTTGAAAGCAGCAACAACTTGTACTGCTAGGAATTTAACTCTTGCAGGACCCATTTTTGAATGAAATTAGAGCGAAGAAATAATTTTTATAAGTTTCATTTACCTATTAGAAGGCCATTTAATAGAACAACAACACCAAAAGCTAAATTTTCAAATCAAAAAATTAATACTGCTAGGGTCAAAGCAGTTAGTGCTGTTGGGGGCATAAGGGAAACTGCTGTTAAGCCCTCAGCAGGTTGTAATTGGAGACCCAAAAGACATTACTAGAACAAAGTCTCCAAATACAATTGTGGATCAAACTCTAATAAAAATGTTAATTCTAAAGATCCACTAGGCAAACCTAAGTCAGCAATGGCTTGGGTCCCTAAGAGAAACTAATTTCTCTTATTTGATGTGCAGGATGATCCACAAAGAGCTTTAAAGAATAAAGGAATTGTTGATAATGGATGTTCCAGGCACATGAATGGAAACAAAGCCTACCTTGTTGAATATCAGATATAAATGGTGGGCCTGGTGCCTTTTGAGGTAGTAAAGGGTTACATAATGGTAAAGGTAAAATTAAAACACGGAAAGTTCCGATTTTGAGGATGTGTGCTTTGTGAAAGAACTACAACATTTCAATCTCTTTTCTTTATCATAGATGTGTGACAAGAAGAACAAGGTTCTCTTTACAGACACTGAATGTCTTGTGTTGTCCCCTAACTTTAAGGTTGCCTGATGAAAATCAAGTATTACTTAGAGTCCCCAGACAAAACAATATGTTCAGTTTCACCCTAGAGAACATTGTTCCTTCTGGAGGTTTAGCTTGTTTGATTGCAAAGGCCATAGTTGATGAATCTAACAAATGGCATAGGAGGTTGGGTCATGTTAACTTTAAAAACTTAAATAAACTTGTAAAGGGAAACCTTGTAAGAGGTTTACCTCCAAAGATTTTTCATAATGACCACACCTGTGTTGCTTGTCAGAAAGGAAAGCAACACAAGGCCTCCTGTAAGGCCAAAGTAGTGAGCTCTATTAGTCAGCCCTTACAGCTTCTTCATATGGATTTATTTGGACCCACATCTGTAAGGAGCATAAACCATAAGACTTATTTCCTTGTTATCACTAATGATTTTAGCAGGTTTAGTTGGGTGTTCTTTTTGAGAACCAAGGATGAAACAAGTGGAATCCTTAAGGACTTTATAAGACAAATTGAGAACCAATTAAATCAAATGGTTAAAACTATTAGATGTGATAATGGTACAGAATTCAAAAATAAGGACATTATTGATTTATGTGGGTTTAAAGGGATCAAGAGGGAATATAGTAATGCCAGAACTCCACAACAAAATGGAGTTGCTGAGAGAAAGAACAGGACCCTTATTAAGGCTGCTAGAACAATGCTAGCAGATTCATTTTTACCAACATTTTTGGGTAAGAAGCAGTTTTGTACCGCTTGTTATGTCCTTAATTTGGGTATTAGGCACCAAAGCCTCAAATAAGGGACACCTTATGAACTTATAACTGGTAAGATACCAATCATAAGCTATATAAGACCTTTTGGGTGCCATGTGACCATCTTAAATACCATTGACCACCTGGGCAAGTTTGAAGGGAAGTCTGATGAAGGGTTTTTAGTTGGGTATTCCTTAAATAGCAAGGCTTTTAGGGTATACAATTTAGAAACCAAGAGAGTTGAAGAAAACCTGCATATAAACTTTTTGGAAAATAAACCTAATGTTGCAGGTAAAGGACCTAATTGGCTGTTTGACTTTGATTATTTAACTGCTTCAATGAATTATCAGCCCGTGAGATCAGAAAATTAAGCTAACAAAACTGTAGGTTCAAAAGAAACTATATTGATGCAGGAAATTCTGAAATGGAAGCTGAACCTGCTCAAGACTACTTTGTACTGCCAATATGGCCTTCTTATACTTCAACAGTCAAGAGCTCAAAAGCAAAGAATGAATGTGAAAAGCCTAATAAGGATACTAGTTTAAAGACAAATGAGGAACCAGTAGACCAGGAGGATCAAGCCTATATGGAAGAGCTTGAAAGGCTTAAAAGACAAGAAAAGGAGGCTAATGATGCAGCTGAAGCTCTTAGAAAGGATTTTGCTCAAGATGCTGAGGATTTACTTCTTCAAGCAGGAGCCGCTAGAGCTACCAGTACTAACACAGTTAATAATGTTAGCACACCAGTTAGTACTGCTAGTCCTTCTGGTGGACTATCCTACCCAGATATAAACCAATTACTGACAAGATGATTCTTAATTACCTGCTCTTGAGGATATTTATGACAAGCCAAAAGATGGTAATTTTTTCCAATTGCTATTTATGATGATGAGGGTGCAGTGGCTGACTTCACTAATTTGAAAACCACTGTGAATGTTAGTCCTATTCCCACATCAAGGATATACTACATTCATCCTACAACTCAAATTCTTAGAGATCCAAAATCAGCAGTCCAGACAAGGAGCAAAGTGAATAAAAGTTCTGGAGCACATGCTTTTATAAGCTATATTCAAAATCAGAGAAGAAATAATCACAAGGATTTCCAGCACTGCTTGTTTGCTTGCTTCCTATCTCAAATTGAACCATAGAAGATATCTGAAGCCCTTGAAGATGAAAGTTGGATTGATGCTATGCAGGAAGAACCGTTGCAATTCAAGATTCAGAAGGTATGGATTTTTGTAGATTTTCCTTATGAAGAAAGAAATTGGGACTTAAATGTTCTGAGGAATAAGAAGGATGAAAGAGTTGTTAACGCCAGAACGCCCCCCCCCCCCACCCTCCCCCCCCCCCCACCCCTCCCCCCACCCCTCACATAAGGCAAGGTTGGTTACCCAGGGATATAGACAAGAGGAGGGGATAGACTATGATGAGGTTTTTGCTCCTATGGCTAGGATTGAAGCCATTAGGATCTTTTTTGCCTTTGCTTCTTGTATGGGATTCATAGTTTATCAGATGGATGTGAAGAGTGCTTTCTTATATGGCACAATTGATCGGGAGGTATATGTATCTCAACCTCCAGGCTTTGTAGATCCTAAGTTCTCTAAGAAGGTCTACAAGGTTGTGAAAGCTTTGTATGGTTTACACTAAGCTCCCAAAGCCTGGTATGCTACTTTATCCACTTTCTTGTTGAAGCATGGATACAGAAGAGGAAACATTGACAAGACTCTTTTTATCAAGAAGGACAAGAATGATATCATGTTAGTGCAGGTTTTGTGTGGATGATATTATTTTTGGTTCTACAAATAGGTCTTGGTGTGATGAATTTGTGGCATTAATGAAGAGCAAATTCCAGATGAGTTCTATGGGAGAGCTCACCTTCTTTCATAGATTACAAGTCAAACAGAAAGAAGATGGTATTTTTATAAGTCAGGATAAGTATGTTGCAGAAATCCTAAAGAAGTTTAATTTTGCTAGTGTAAAGACTACCACTACTCCAATTGAGACCAGAAAGGCCTTTTGGACCAGGATGAAAAGCTGCTGATATAGATGTACATCTTTATAGATCCATGATTGGCTCTTTAATGTACTTGGCTACTCTAGACCTGATATTATGTCTGTAGTTTGTGCTTGTTCTAGGTTTCAGGTAACTCTAAAGACCTCACATCTCAATGCTGTGAAGAGGATCTTTATGTACCTCAAGGGTAAACCCAAACTGGGCCTTTGGTATCCTAAGGTGTTATCTTTTGACCTGGAAGCCTACTCAAATAGTGACTTATGTGGAGCCAATTTGACAGGAAATATACAACAGGAGGTTGTCAATTTACTTGGCAGGAGACTTATTTCATCGGCAGTGCAAGAAGCTAGACCAATTGTGGCTACTTTATATAGAGGCAGAGTATGTTGCTGCTGCCATCTATTGTGTGCAGTATTGTGGGATTCAAATCTATGTTAGACTTTGGTCATTTTATGAACTAACAAAGCATCTACATTGTAATGAAAGCACAATTTGAATTATTAATGAATCTAATATTTCACTCCAAGACAAAGCATATTGAGATTAGGCACCACTTCATTAGGGATGCTTATGAGAAGAAGCTTATCCAGGTGCTAAAGATTTACACTGATGAAAATGTGGCTGATCTTTTAACTAAAGCTTTTGATGTTAGCAGGTTCAATTTCTTAACTGTTAACATTAGAATGCTCAATAAATAGCTGCATTAGTTCAGGGGAGGCAAGATAAAAGGTTGATTTGTTGTACAGTTTATAGATGCATTTTAGTTAGCAGATGGGTTCATTGTATTCTTTAGAATGAGGATTGAGGGCTACATATAGTGCTGCATTAGTTAGTACTGCCAGTTTGGTTAATTTTATGCCAGGCCAAAACTTAGTACTGCTAGGCTTGGTTTGTGCTGCTCAAAAGTATTTAACAATGGTGTTGATGCTTGGATTGAGTCAAAGATGATATGCATGAGTTATATTAGGAATAGATATGCATTATCACTTCACACATTTTGTAAGCCCATTTGGGTTTTCCTTGGTGTATAAAAGGAACCCTACGACATTAGTTAGATAAATAAAAAGTTTCACAAGTATTTATAGTTAGTAATCTGTAACCTAGCAGATTAATAATAATTAAAGTTCTGTTTTATTCATTGTTCTTCTTAGCATTATAAATTAGTTTTCTCATAACTTATATTGTTCATAGTCATTGTTTCTATTGTAGTTAGTTTGGATCTATCTAGATTAACTACCATCCTTAACAGGCTAGAAATATCTATTCAGATTGAGATCTACACAAGGCAAAGCTTAAAGGAGTTGAAATAAAAGAAATGAAAGATGTTGAAAGACCTGCAAGATCAGTTTTGACCTTGAAGCCACTTCCAACAATTAATCCTAAAGACAAAGGCAAATGTGTTTTAGAAGAACCTGAGCCTGCAAAGAAGATGACTAAAAGTGATTTTGATGCTGCTCAGATTGCTAGAGATAAAGAGATTGCAAGAAAGGTTCAAGCAGAACTTGATGAAGAAGCTAGATTGGAGAGACAGAGACAAGAGCAAGCATCTATGAACTACATTGTAAGTTTCTATGATGAAGTTCAAGAAAGAATAGATGCTGATCATGAATTAGCTGTCAGATGGACTCAAGAAGAACAGGAAAAGTACACTGTGGATGAAAGAGCCAAGTTACTTGCAGAGTATTTTGAAAATAGGAAGAAGTAGTTAGCTGAAGAAAGATCAGCTGCAATCAGGAATAAACCTCCAACAAGATCTCAACTAAGAAGCCTAATGATGACCTACCTTAAGCATACATGTAGATATAAACATGCTCAGCTAAACAAAAAGACTCTTGAAGAGATTCAGGTCTTATACATCAAGAAACAGGAAAGAATTACAGACTTTGTTCCTATTAGGTCTGAGAGGGATGAAAGAATGATTGAGAAAATGAATAAGAAAGCAGCTGGTGTACATGAGGAAAAGGTTCTTGAAGAACCTGACAGTACTAAAGTTGAAGTTAAGCAAGAAGGAAATAAAAAGAGTACTAGAAAAAGACCAGGCAGAAGACTTAAGATGAAAGCAACAAAGAAGTCTAGAATGCAAAAGACAGACTCTGATCTTGAAGAAGAAGAGCATCTAAAGACTTTTCTGAAGCTAGTTTCAAATGAAGAAGGAATAATAGATTATGAAGTCCTGGAGAAGAGATTTCCAATTATTAATTGGGAATCAAAATTCTATCATCTTGACAGACATGGAGCAGAGTGCATCTACTACAAGATCTTTAGATCTGATGAAAGTTCTAAATGGATTAAAACCTTTTCTGAGATGGTGACAATGTTTGATAGGCTAGATCTTGAGGAGTTATATAACCTGGTGATGCAGAGGTTTGAATCATCTACTCCAGAAGGTGTTGATATAGTTCTTTGGGGAGATTTAAGGACAATGTTTGATGCAAAT
>BQNB010170510.1:0-13669 GCA_026074375.1 Tanacetum coccineum | reverse complement strand
CGTATAATAAAATTTAAACAAACTTTTAGAGTACCTCAAGAATGTCTTCATCTTTAATGCTCCAACAACTTCTGATCTTATTATTTGTCTACTACCGTTGACAAGTATGTTAATACTTTCAATCACATCCAAGAATACCTGATAGCTAAAGATAACGGAAAAATTTACAATGCTTGATATCAGTAGCATAACATCGTCATCATCATACTTCATTTAGAAGAAATAAATACTTCATTCTTTTTGTAATGTATTCCTTCATTTCGCCACGATACATCATTGGTTACTGCCATTGGAGGTCTTTGTGTAACTTCTAACTTATAAGCATCAGTCTTGATAAACTCGCTTAGAATCTTTGCTGCAATATATTGCGGGTAACCAAAATCTATCATTTCATCCAATAGTTAGTACTGTCATATTTTGGCAACCGTGAGTTTATATTTTTGATAGCTTGAGCTTTACTAATAAATTTAATCAATCGTGGGTGTGTTCTTACCACCACAACAAAGTTATCTCTAAGCGATTCCTCTTCCATCTCTTCACAATAGTACTCAAAAACCTGAATAAAGTGATAAACTATTAAGACAGTCACGTGATGCTATCAAGCAAAAGCAGAAAATATAATTAGCATTACTATGGAAAACAGTTTAGGCCTTTAGGGTACTCATGTTAGCTAAACGATGGAGAAATGCAATGAGGCTAGCGACATTACAATTTTGCCTTGATACGGCCATTACGTAGACATTGTTGTGTCGAATGAAAATATATGATACACCGTTGTCAAACACTACTGGACCTTGAGCCTCAATAATCTCCTGAAGAAGGTCGATCATAAGATAATTTGTCTCCAAAACAGCATAATGTTAGATCACAAAATAATGCCAACAAACTCTAATAACTAAAACGATAAGTCATATGCACACGTATATTTGGATCTCTATATATATATATGATGATGATGTTTATGAAGTACCTCATTCTCAAGTAGTTTGCTAAAGAACCTCTCGGCTTCAACAGAAGATATATCACTACGATAATGACGACTAATCAAGCAACGTCCCTTGATATCTAGAATGAAAGCGCAGAAACTGCCATTGTATCTAGCCCTGACGCATAGAAATTACACACAAAAACGTATACATGCTATAAAACGAATATTACAACAGGAGAAGATCATTAAAAACTAAAAAAATATCCCTCCCTAAAAATAAATCGAGACAAATAAAATCAAAAATCATCGTATACCCTTCTTTGACGTCAACGCCAACTACGGATTGTTCACCTTCCGCACCGTTCTTATTTGTCAAAAAGGGGGGGGGGGGGGGGGGGGGGGGGGGGGGGGGGGGGGGGGGGGGGGGGGATGAATGGGGGGGGGGGGGGGGGGGGGGGGGGGGGGGGGGGGGGGGGGGGGGGGGGGGGGGGGGGGGGGTTTTTGGATATATTGGGGGATTTTTTTACAAAGTTAGTAGCATCTTCTGCTAACAATTAATATAATTCACGGTTAACAACACATGACACAAAATATACGAATAAAGAAATTAAATGGTTATTGATACGACTCTGAATACGCTGTAAATATATATAGTATATAAGGATTATATCAAATAATAGTATAGTAAGTATTTTCCATCGGATTTAAGAAACAAACTTTTAACCAAAGTTGTCTCAAAAACCTCCCGGGTCGTTTTCCCTCGACGAAGCGTGAATTGAAAATCGGTTAAGTCCGTGATCGCGCGTTTTGAATGGTTTTAAAGATTTTTGATTTGGGTTTCCTAAATCCTACTAAATATAAATGACAAGTAGATAAATGCACGAAAATAAGTAAACAAGAAATGAAAATTAAACACGTACGCATTAAAACGTAAACGAGAATTAAAGAAACGCGACAATTAAAACCTAAATTAAACCTAAAAATGATTTTTTTAACTTTTTCTAATCCTAATTAACTAGATAATAAGTAAAAGCTAAGGAAATTCTAAAACGAGGGTGATTAAAGCTAAAAACGAAGAAAACGAGAACGGGAACGAAATCCCGTTCTTTAAAAAGTGAAATTTCAAAATATTAACCCTACGAAAGTAAATTTAAATCCTAAGCCTAAAATATGATAAAAGAAAATTTTATAAAAAAGAATTTTATTTTTTTGATTATTTTTCTATTTTTTATGATTTTTTAAAGTTTTAAACTAAATTAATTCACGAAAATTACAAAAATTTAAGCTAAAAATCCTAGAAAATTCCTAAAAATAGCTAATGATAAAAGAAATGCACGAAAAATGAAAGATTAAAAAATAAGCTCAACGAATAAGCTTGAAAAATCTGAAAAGCACTCGAATTGCTTTTTGTAAAAAGAAACTAAAAATGTGTTATAAGGATAAAAGTTGCACCTTGGACGTAAAAGTCCCAAGGGCGCAGTGGTTAGTGTGTTGGTGTGTTGTGTTATAAAAAGGTGAGGAGGGTAGAGGTCAGGGGTTCGAGCCTTGCTCACCCCTGACTTCCTCTCTTCCCTTTTTTTTTATTTTTGCTAAAAATTTTAAAAGCAAACTTTTAACATAGCTTAAAACTAAAATATTTTGTGAAAACTACTTTTTTGAAAGTCACTAAATAAGCTGAAAACAGCTTTTTGAAACAGACAGAGCACTTAGCATTTTACTTAAACTAATGAAACAAAGAACCTACAATAAGCTAAGCTATGAATGAAATAAGCTACTACTACCTTAAATCTAATTTAATAAGCAAGATTTAACTAAAAACAAGAAGAATGAATAAGCCATAAGCTTATAAATTCAAATAAGCACTTAAGAGGAAACTAGAAACCAAACAGCAGATAGAGCAACTTTATGCATATCTTTAAATAAGCTAAAGGAACCTTGAGGACTTATAGCCTATACCTACTTAATGCTTATTCAAAGGACTATCTAAAACTATAATTAGAAATGAATTTGAAATCTAAATAAGCTATGAAAAGTCTAAATGAAAAAGCTACTTGCTACTGGTTTTTCTGTTTTTTTTAAATTTCTTATGAAAAGTAAGATAAGCTAAACCTGACCCTATTAAGCTAATGATAACTAAATATTAATCTAATAAGCAAATTAAAACCGAAATTAAGCAAAATCTACAAGCTATAAGCTAAGATTCTCAAAATAAGCACTTCAAACAAAACAGGAATACCAAACAGTCCAACTAAGCCAACTTGCGCTTATCTTAAGCATGCAAACAGAACCTTATGGTTATGAGACTTGAAAAACTCAAAATATTAACCTTTAAGCTATTTAAAACAGCATTTGAAAATTATTTTGAAATCTATATGAGCTAAGAAAAAGCTAGTAGAAAAAGCTATTTATGCCTAATTCACTGTTTTTGGTTTTTTATGAAAAGACAAAATGCTAATTTCAATCCTAAAAACAGAAAAGCTATTAAACTAATTTCTATAAAATAAGCTCAAACAGATCTAACTTGTCTTATAATCTTCTTGTAAACTGAATTTTAAAAGATAAAACCTACTTAAACTAACTAATTTTTAATCTTAAATATGGCCTTAAGGCCTTTTATGATGTTGATGCATATGACATAAAAATTACCAAAGTTCAAAACCAAATAATGCAGACTTAGAACTTGATTTTAACACCTTTTAAAAACCAAAACTAGAGTAAATAGAACAATGAAATAGCTAGAAAGGATTTAGAGCTTCAAATTGCTTATTGAAGTTGAGCTTTTGCACACAGATAAAAGAAAATAATCACTCTAACTTATAGAAAAACAAATTTAACCTAATAAGAACCTCAAAAACATATCTTTAAAAACTATCAATATGACAATTAAGATCAAAAGAATGGGCTAAATGACCTTCTGACCAGCATAACTCAAATAGAGATGTCTTGACCAAACACCCTTTAATGTTCTTAATCCCATATATACGTATGAAATTTGATTTTTCATGATAAAAACTTATAAGACTAAATATAAATAGCTTATAAAGCAACTAATTAGTAAATCTAGACAACTAATAAGCACAACAATAAAGCAAATCAACGAAGCTAAAATATTTTTGGATTTTTCAATATTAAGACAAATACTTAGAATGAGAGGATCTAATCATCACAAAGCATAAAAAGATGAACCAAAAACTTATACTAGAGAATAATAAAGCACCAAAAAGCAATAATAATCCACATCATTAAGCAAAAATAAGCAAATGCAAAAATTACAATAAAGAAGAGAAAAATAATATTTAAATTGTTACCTAGATCCCTTTGCACAAAACATGGATTAAATGAACTAATAAACTCTTAAAATCCTACCCAAGCTTATTAAATAAGCAATCTAAGAACCCTATAAGCTCTTCTAAAGCCAGCTTATCTTTCAGCTTATTTATTCCACTTTCAAACAGTCTAATCAACTAATGAGCTCAAATAAGCTTTGTAAAAGCTTATTTGAGCTTAATGAAGCTTTTGAGGAGAGTATGAGCTTATTGACAGCTTATTTAATCATTTGGAAATCCCCCCCCCCCCCCCCCCGACAACGCATATTTAAAAACATAGAAGTAATTTGCAAGGTACACAACAAGAATTGAAACAAAACTTAAATTTTATTAAGCAAAACTGAGTTACAATACTTTTTAAAAACTGAAATTACAATGAATGCATAAAAAATAAGCTGGTAAAATAATCTAAAATATGCTACCCTACTCCTACTCCTACTCCTAGATAGTTCTTTTTGAGTGATCCGTGTAAGCTATTTATAGCTATCAGGAGATGATTCTAGATCCAGGGACGCTCCTTCAACCTCTAATCATATCCGTTGATCTCTTCTAATCATTCCACTTTGATTCATAGCCCTTGGATGAAAATGTGAGCACACGGATTGCCAATGTGGCAATCCCGCATCTTTGGAGCCTGTGCTTCTTTTGCACTAAATTCCGTGTAAATATCCTAATTAAGTGTGTTTATTTTGAGCACGTGTGGCATTCTCTTGACATAAATGACCAATCATAATCATTGGTGACGTTTTGGCTTGATGAGCTGGAGCATAGTTTTTGGAATCTTTGAGGCCACGTTGGACGAGTAAGTGAGTGAATTAATTGTATTTTTATTGAGTAATTTTGAGGATGGTGAATTAGGGGAGTCAGTGAATAGTAAAAACTGATTTTCCCACCCCCCAATTCCTTTTAATTTCTTGATATGTTTGACCCGGGTTAAAATGGAGGGTTGACTTGGGCTGTGTTTTAATATAAAAGGTTTGGCAAGTGGATGTTTTGGCTCGTGATAAAAGGGGTATTCGGTTATAAAAAGATACCGACCGTTAGACTTTTATCAAAAAGGACAAACGGTGTTATGTATAAAAGGACTTTATAGTGAAAATGATTTAACATTAAGGGCTCATTTAGGATATTGAAGGTTTTGACATATTTGTGAGTTGACCATTGTGATCAGGGATTGACTTGTTGTTAGGACTATAGCTTTATAATTCCCGCACTTGTTTACTCATTGTCCTTTCCCGTGATCGTGTTTGTCCGGTTTTGGCCGTTTTCCCTTGTGATTTTTGCAATATCGAAACCCACACCACCACAAATGACAAAACACGCAATACACAAACCTAATTTTGCGCACAATTTGATCATTTAGGGCCATTTTTTGCATCAAAAATGATATGTAATTACACACATATCAAAATTCCCCAAACAAAGTGACTGTCGTGTCCTACGCTTGTAATATGCCCTAAAACCAAGAACCTCAAAAACTACCCCAAACTAACCATTAAAAAAAGTAGCAAATCTTATGTGGGAAAGTTAAGAATCACTAGTTATAAACACCCCGTTTCCATTTTCAAAGTTTTTCATCTTTGATGGATTTTTCTTAATTTACACTACGAACTTAATTCATGTGGTGACTAATGTATTGCTTCATTATTCATGATAACTTTTAGGATCACGGAACAAAAAGCAACAAAAAGTGTCCAAATGGATAAAATCATCGTCTCTGACTTTCACTCCTCCGAAGCCAAGCTAAACAAGAATCATTTGCAAATTAACAAGTTATGATGCAACACTACTCAAAAAACTAATTGTGGTACTTACTTATCCTCTCTTATTCCTAAATTTCCACTAAGGTATTTAATTATATTAGATGACAAATAAATATATGACCTTATAAAAAAAGTAAACCCGCGGTATTAGACCATTAATAGCTATGAAATCCTTTCCTAAAGAGACGATATGGTAAGAATAAGGTCCACATTAAGGTTTCTAATTTTTCAGATTTAGGGTATACCTTTTTATTTCATCCGTCACAACTCACTACGATTCTAGATACGGAGGCATTATTAAGATAACCCCGGATTTAAAATTTTGCTTTATTATTAATATTATTGCAACATTTATTAAACTCAGTCCTTAAAATCTGCAACATCAGATGTGAGCCGGACAAGAGGCAGCAAACATAATTTCGACCTCGGTAGTTTCCTCGACCTTTAGAAGCTACAACATTGTTATTGAGCCGCAAGATGCAGTAAACTTTTATCAGTCTCGGATTATTATTACTAAAGATTTTTATCCTTAATTTATAAAGACCTAACCACATCGGTTGTGAGCCGGCAAGAGGCAGTAAACTTTTATCAGCCCACAGTTTTTATTATTATTATTATTACCTCCACCCTTTAAACGACTGTCACATTGGTATGCGAGCCGACCATGATCTAGAAGTCTTATTTCGGCTTCGGTTTATTACATAATTATTATTATTATAGCCAAATTTCAAGTCCTGTGGTCTTTTAACAACTGCCACATCGGTATGCGAGCCGACCATAGTCCAGGAGTCTATTTCCCCACAACACTGACAAAACCTCGATGTGTACCTTACTTTCACCAGAAGGAATCTCTACAAAGTGATCTAAACTAAGAATCGCAAAAACCTAAAGTAACTTTATTTATTCAACAATTATATAAAGGTGAAACAAGCTAATGGGAGAAAAAGCCACAATTAACACTTATGAGCCTTAAAGAAATCTAACTATTCTATGTTAGCATCAAAAACTTATACTCTACTCTATCATCATCTTGATCTTCACATTTAAATTTCTAATAAAAAACTCTGAATACTTAGCTATAAATCGCACTTCCGCATATTTAAAATCAATTATGGAACTTGCCAAATCCTTGACTTTTTCAAAGCTAGACTGCGTTTTTTATAACATCCTTGTATATAAAGATAGCAAATCATCTATTTAAAGTTAAGGAGAGAACTAAGATATACAACCGGTCTGGTCAAAATTTTACTTTTCATTCTCACCAACGGAAAGCCAACATACGTGTCAACAAATTTGAATCAACTAACTATTAAATATATTCTACATTTTTTTTACAATATGAATCAATAACTAGATACTAATGCTAAAAATTATAAAAGTTTTTGTGGGAAAACGGGGTACGTGAGATTAACGGTCAAATGTAGGTAAGAACATATCGAAGTATAACTACCCATACTAAAATTAAACATTGTCCTCAAGGTTTCCTAGTACTAAGTCTTATAACCCCATACTATAACACAAAAAGTCGAATGCAAAATCCAAGCATGGGAGAAAGTATCACAAAATCTCAAGCCGTTTATCAGTATGCTAAAGAGATAAATGTTCGTCGATAATAATCTATGGATACGGGATTTCCCAAACTAATTGCAAGCAAAGGCTAAGAAGCTCGAGTGGACCAGGACAAAACACCAAACACGAGAGTCTTCACAAAATTTTGGGTCAATCCTACAAATAATCACAAGCACAAACAACAAGAATCGGAGAGAACAAGCCTCCTCACCTCACATTAGAAAAAAGAAAGATAAAGGATTGGATAAGCATGGTGTGCCTCCCACTAAACGCCTTGTTTTGTAACCGATCACATAGCTTGAACACTATCCCCGAATTTATTCGTCCCTGGAGAAAGCAAATGGAAAAGAAAAACCTCAATCGGGTTTTCATTAAGTGTGGATAAACATTAAAGCACATAAAAGTTTCCCTCCGATGAGATTCCAGCCGGCTCTAAGTGGAGATTCCGGTGTCAAAATGGTGTTCTTCACTCCCTGTGGAGAGAATAAAGGAGAATCCACAATGGTAGTTGAGATATGGTGGAGAAAAGTCTGAATGAGCAAATGGCGAAGGAATCGTCATCTTCAATATTTTAAGAAACATCAATCTCACCTCCCCCTGGGTCAAAACATTCATCTTCATTAAGCTCATCAAAATTGTTTATCACGGGTGCATCGGGCTCAATGTCGAAGGTAAAATGCTCATACTCGGGAATAGGATCATCGTTAAGTAAGTTTTTAAAAATAATATCCCCTTCCGAGTCAAAATCGCTCTCAATACCGGTGGTATCGAGTCTTCCGGAACAAGAAATGTATCAACCTCCTCTATAAGAAATTCACTATCCACAACGGGAATAGGAGAAGAGGAGGGATATTCGAGCACAAAAGGAATAGAAGGAATAAGATTCAACGCTTCGATCTTATCAATGAGAAGATTGATGTTTAATAATTTCTCACGAAGAATCTCGTCCTCTATTTGAAGAATATCATTGTCAATTTCTCGTTCTTCTTCATCAAAATCGTCATCATCAATTCCCGGTAGAATTGGATCAATAAGATCGAGTTCACCGGCGAACTCCTCGGGAAAAAAATCAATCTTAGGAGATGTGATCGAAATATCTCGACTAAGCAAAGAGTTAATAAGTCCAAATTCGGCATTAAAATGATCATTATCACAAGACGGCACATCACAAATATCTTCGGAAATATCCTTGGACTCACTTGGGAATGGGACAAGGTTCTCAACACTAGACTTTTCCGTTTCTGGAGTAGTGTTAAGATGCTCGTCCCCCATACTTAGAGAGTTATCGGGCTCCTCGATGGGTAAGTCGGGTGTGATTGCTTTAGGCCTTCTATATATAATAGTATATGCATCATCATCAGCCATAGGAAAATTCTAATTTAGAAGAAAACTTTGAGCTGCCGGCTCCTCCTGCTCTGCCTGTTTTGGTTGAATTCCATTAAGAATTTGCAAATCATTCATAAGTTTAAGTAGCAATTCTTGCATAACTTCAGGTTGATTCTGCTCTTCTTCCACAGCTTGCTTAATTTTAAGAAATCTCTCCTCAGCTAGCAATAAAGCCATGCACTTTTCTTCAGGAGGTATATGATCATACTCATTTAAAAAGGCTTGAATAGTTTCCATTAAGTTTTCTCTAGCTTGCAACATTTCCGTATCCGTTGCTTGAGGAGGATGATGAATGACGAAAAACTGCGGGGGTTGAAGTAGGTCAAAACCAAAAAAATTAGAATTATAGCAATGATTAGGTTCATAGAAATTTTGGTTCAACGTTTGACACTGAAAATTCTCATGAGGACCCCCGCAGTTTTCACAAGGAAATTGTTGTGGCTGACTCGGAGAATAATGTAGAGGTTGGTTAAATCCAAAGTCTTGATTGTAACAGGGACCCTGATCAAAGACGGGTGTGTTCCCTGTTTGACAATCGAAGCCCGGATGAGAGTTCCCTCCACAAAATTCACACGAGTATATCTCGTATTGGTGTTGTGGAGGTTGGTTGAAGAAGTTCGGTGTTTCATTATAAGAATAAGGATTTGGGTCATAGACAAACTCATTTCCGGATCCTACACTGCTACAGCTCGGACAGTTTCCACCATTAAACGGACCTCCACAACACAAGCAACCAAAATGGTTATACGAAGACATGTTGAGGAATTAAACGGATAAGAGGATAAAGAAGATAAGAATTAAATGTAATAAGAGGATAAAGAAGAATATTTTTAGATTTTTAAAAGAAATTAAAATAAGAAAGAAAAATATTTTTGGTAACCGAAAATCAAACGTGCACGGTAGCTCTCTAAAAATACGTACAAGAAAGCGGAGGAGCTGGTAAGCGCGAGGCGCTATTTAGAATAACCCTTCTCCTTTTGGGTGATGTTCTTAGGATCAAACCCGCCTTAAACTTTCCTTATAGCACGTAATCTAAAGGTGAGCCGTAACAATGATTAACAAACGGTTATTTTTAATATTAAAATAAAAGAAAATAGAAGTGTAAAATATTTTTGTATTTTTATGGTTTTATTAAGAAAATATTCACAAATGAAAAACGATAACTTCACGAGGAAGGTTCTTCAAAACACTAATCTTCGAACAAAACGCGAAATTCGTTACACACTTCCCCGGCAACGGCGCCAAAAACTGATCCACTCCGAATACGCTATACGTAAATATATAGTATAAGGATAGGTCAATAATAGTATAGTAAGTATTTTCCGTCGAGTTCGAGAAACAAACTTTTAACCAAAGTTGTCTCAAAAACCTCCCGGGTCGTTTTCCCTCGACGAAGCATGAATTGATAATCGGCTAAGTTCGTGATCGCGCATTTTGAATAGTTTCAAAGATTTAGATTTGGTTATCTATTTCTACAAATTTAGTGCAAAAACAAACAAAGGTAAGCTAAAAACGAAAGAAATTTTAAAATCAAACACGAAAACGTTAACGGGATTAAAGAAACGAGCACTAAAACTTAAAATGAGCAAAAAAACCCTACAAGAGCCAAACTAATTTTCCTAAGTTCTAACTGGCTAATAAAAAATTTTAGAAAAAGAATTTTAATTTTTTAACTTTTAGATTTTTTATTATGAATTAAAAACACTTTTAATGAAAAACAATTATTAAAAATGCTAAACGAATTTATAAAATGCTGGGAAAAATATGAAAAGTCTATTGAACTAGTTGGGACTTAAGAAAAATCAGAAAACTGAAAAAGCAATTAAAATAAGCAGTCAAATAAGCTAAAAGGGCTGAAAAGCTAAAACTGTAAAGAAGGGTTAACTATTAAATCTTGCAAAGTATACCCAAAAAAGTCCCCAAAGAATATGATGTGAGTGTGTGTGTGTGTAAGGTTGAGGAGGGTAGAGGTTCAGGGTTCGAACCTTGCTCACCCTGGATTTCCCCTCTTCCCTTTTTTTTATATTTTGCAAATTTAAGTTTTGGAAAAGCTTTATTACCCTAAAATAAGAACTTTTTGTGAAAACAACTTTTTTTAGAAACTAAAAATAAGCTGGAAAACAACTTATCAAAACAGACAGATAACACTTAACATTTTTGGCTTTTTTAACAAAGCTTAAGAAAACAAATAAGCTAAAATAAGCTAAGACCTAAGCAAATTAAGCTATAACTACCCTATTATTAACCTAATAAGCAAGTGAGACACAAATTAAGCAAAAACTACAAGCTATAAGCTGGAAAAATTAAATAAGCACTTTAGCCTACAACTGCAAACCAAACAGTCCAAACTAGCAACTTTGAGCTTATTTTTAAGCATGCAAAATGAATCTTATGGTTATGAGACTTGAAAATCTCAAAAGATTAACCATTAAGCTATTTAAAACATCATTTGAAAATTATTTTGAAATCAATATGAGCTAAGAAAAAGCTAGTTGAAAAAGCAATTTATGCCTAATACACTGTTTTTGGTTTTTTTATGAAAAGGCAAAATGCTAATTTCAAACCTAAAAACAGATAAGCTATTAAACTAATTTCTATAAAATAAGCTCAAACAGATCTAACTTGTCCCATAAACTTCTTGTAAACTGAATTTTAAAAGCTAAAACCTGCTTAAACTAACTGATTTTTAATCTTAAAAATAGCCTTAAGGCCTTTTATGCTGCTGATGCATATGACATAAAAATTACCAAAGTTCAAAACCAAATAATGCAGACTTAGAACTTGATTTTAACACCTTTTCAAGACCAAAACTAGAGTAAATAGAACAATGAAATTAGCTAGAAAGGATTTGAGCTTCAAATGCTTATGAAGCTGAGCTTTTGCTCACAGATTAAAGAAAATAACACTCAAACTTATAAAAAACTAATTTAACCTAATAAGAACCTCAAAACCATATCTTATAAACTTCAATATGACAATTAAGATCAAATGAATGGACTAAATGACATTTGACAGCACTAACTCAATTAGTGTTGTCTTGTGCCAAACACCCTTTTAATTTGCTTAATACCATATTTAACTTATGAAATTTGATTTTCATGATAAAACTTATAAGACCAGATATTAAATAGCTTATTAAGCAACTAATTAGTAAATCTAGACAACTGAATAAGCAAACCAACTATGCTAAATATTTTTGGAATTTTCAATTATTTAAGACAAAACTTAGAAAGGAGAGATCTAATCATCACAAAGCCAAAACAGATGAACCAAAAACTTAGACAAGGAATAATAAGCACATAAAAGCAATAATAAGCACATCAATAAGCAAATATAAGCAAATGCAAAAATTAAGCAACAAAGAAGAGAAAAATAATATTGAAATATACCTTGATCCCTTGTACAAAATAGGGATTAAAATGAACTAATAAGCTCTAATATCCTACCCAGCTTATTGAATAAGCAATCTAAGAACCCTATAAGCTCTTCCAAAGCCAGCTTATCTTCCAGCTTATTTATTCCACTTTCAAACAGTCTAATCAACTAATGAGCTCAGATAAGCTTTGTAAAAGCTTATTTGAGCTTAATGAAGCTTTTGAGGAGAATATGAGCTTATTGATAGCTTATTTAATCATTTAGAAGAATATTTAAAAATATAAAAGTAAATTGCAAGGTACACAACAAGAATTGAAACAAAACTTAAATTTTATTAAGCAAACTGAGTTACAATACTTTTTAAAACTGAAATTACAATGAATACATAAAAAATAAGCTTGTAAAAGAAGCTAAAATATGCTACCCTTATAACAACCGCCAATTTTCGGAACATATATAAATAATAAATCATATTTATTATTACATGTTGTCGTTTATAATTTTTTTATTTTTTTACTTATTCGACTTGAAAACGAAAAAGATCTATGTTATTTATAAGCTGACGTATTAAAAACGAACCGCTAAATCACGTTTTCATTATTCGGACTCTAAAGCAATTTGATGTAAAACGACATTCCTGACAACTTTTTAGTTTTGACCGAGACCCAAAAACAGCCAGAAAGAGACTGAAATGCCCTCACAAGATTTAGAAACGAGAAAATAATTAAATTATATTTAATTAACAGTTTTATTAAATAAAAATATTTAATAAATTTAGTCATCGTTTTATTCGAAAACGTTTGTTGATAACGCGAATATATGGGTTAAAAATTTATTTTTATTTATTTTTTAATTTTCGGACGAGACGTAACCGGTTCATTAAATAAATAACGAATATTTTTATAAATATTATAAAAATATTTATGAAATATTATCAAGTAAATACTCGTTTTTGTTAGAAAAATTATTTGGAAAACAATGGCGCAAGTTTCGCGCGTCGAATCATTAGTTAAGTCGCCCAAACGAGTCTCGAACCGCTTTTTATCAAAAGTATAATAAAAAGTTACACTTTTAACCCTCAACTATTATACACTTTCTAATTCATTTTAAAAGTTTTATATATAAATAAATTTTATAACTTTTTTTCATTCCATACAAAAATAAACACACACTTATAAACTTATCTCTCCCTCTCCTCCCATTAGGTTTCCGGCGGCCACCACCGGAATCCGGCGCCGCCCCCAACTTCTGGCGAGATTTTTCCGGCCACCAGCCGCTACGTCCACCTCACCCCATCACCTCGTCACGCATCTCCACCCCAC
>BQNB010170509.1:0-13669 GCA_026074375.1 Tanacetum coccineum | reverse complement strand
ACTAACCCACATGCAGGTACTTCAGAAGTGACTAATAGTGCAGGTACACTACAAACTCCTAATGCAAATGCTTCTGAGGAAGTAGATGAGGCTGAGGAGCTTATTGTTGTATAGTTTGTAAATCCATAGCTACATTTAAGGGGGGGATTAAATGTATAGTTTGTAATTTAGATAGGTTATATTAATTCTAGTAGTTATTAGAATACAAAATCTAATATTGTGGCATATTGGAAGATATTTCAACAAGGTGAAAGAAGCATTTATCAGATAATAAGAGCAAATGGAGCTGATACAGTTTATATGAGCTTTGGAGCTATGCTTAAAGACTTCACAAGAGAGGATCTTATTGAGCTGTACACGTTGGTTATGAAGAAATATAGAACAAATAGGCTTGAAGATCCTTATGACAGAGTACTATGGAGTGATCTCAGGACTATGTTTGATCCACCTCTCAATGAAGATGCTATTTGGAGCTTACCACTACAGCAAAAGATAATTAGTTGGAGATATTATGACAAGTGTGCAGTACATTGTCTAACCTTGCTATTTTCTATTAATTTCTATTAGGGTTCCATATTTTAAACACTATGCCTTAGGGTTCCTTTTATACACCAAGGAAACCCTAATGGGCTTTACAAACGTGTGAAAGGATAATGCATATCATTTCCTAAGCGTGTGAAAGGATAATGCATATCCTTTCCTAAGATATCTCTAAGATAACTATTATAACTATTCTGTTACATAAACAGACTTAACTATGAGACCAGTACTAACTATAGTACTGCCAGACTTAACTTAGTACTGGCAGACTTAACTATGTCTACCAGACTTAACTCTATAACTACCAGACTTAAGTCTGTTTACAATAATTCCTAACACGCATATATGTTCTACAATGGTTATGCTCTTCTACATAGATTTGGTATACGTATCCACACGACTTACAAAAATAAGGTAACAAATGAAGCTTATGGAAGAAAAGTTGTGTGCAATAAAGAAGGTTTCAAATATTTAAAAGGTAAAGGTCCTGATGGGGGTGATAAGAAATGGCGTAGGGATCTAAGAACCGAATGTGAAGCATTCCTTTTGGTACAACTAGCTTTAACCATGAGTTTAATTTAATTATTAAATCATATTATTTTTCAACTTGGACCAGTACTTTCTCTTAAATAAAATAATATTAGAACATGTTGACTCTTTATATTCCCAAGATACTAACTTCTACTATTAACCACTCCTTTTCGCTATCTACTTCCACTCATCTAAAAACAAAACCAAAGTGATCCAGTGATCTATTTCAAAATCTCAGACCAACAAAAAATTTATCATCATGGTTTTTGGTAGAAAAAGAAACCATGATGATATGCTTGAGCAAGAAGATAATGGAGTTAATGATGTTGGTGACGATGAAGAAAAGATAGATAATAATGATTAAAGTGCAGCTCAAACTTAAACACAATCTCAAACAAATGATGGTAAGCCCCTACTTGATGAAGTTGTTATGGTTTCTACTGGTAATAGCAAATACGCAGGGGGTTCGAAAGTTTGGATTTGTAAACATTGCAACTTGCAGTTTACAAGCTCATATTCAAGAATACATATTCATTTTTTGGACTCGCACCCGGAAAGAAAGCTGAAGGTGTGGTGCTATAATCAAGGATCAAGAGAAGTATGAGGCATTGAGGAGAAAGGTAAGAAATGCAGAACAGGTTGGTGTTTCAAAGGCTCTTAAAAATCGGTTATTTCTAAAAAGCAGAGTATATACTCTGCTGAAAAACCAATCGAGCAATCTTTTGGTATAATGGAAAGAAGCTCGGTTGATTAAAAAATAATGCGGGGTCTATGTGCAAATAGAATCCCTTTAATGTTTTGCGTAACCCTCAATTTCAAGAAATGGTTGTTGCAATTAACAAGGCTCCTGCCGGTTACAAGGCGTCTTCAAGTTAGAAAGTAAGGACCTTACTACTTGATGAATGTGCTAGGGATTTATAAAAAGATTTAGCACATATTAAAGATACATGGTATACACAAGGAGTATCTATCTTATCTGATGGCTTGTCAAATGCTAAACATAAGCCATTGATTTATATTCTTGCTGTTAATAGACGTGGTGCCACTTTTATGCATGTTGAAGATTTTTCTGGAGTGGAAAAAACAGGGGTAGAAAATTCAAATTTTTTACACAAAGCTATTAAAAGCATTAGACCAAGTAATGTTCTTCAAGTTGTAACAGATAATGCTGCCAATTGCAAGACTGCTGGAGAGTAGGTGAAAAAGGTACACAAACATATCTTCTGGTCTCGATGTGTTGTTCACACTTTAAACAAAAGTGGTAAGATGATCGTTAAGTACTTTTTAAATCATACACAAGCGTTATCATATTTTAGAGAAAATTCAAAACTGGAATTGTTAAAAGTAGCTGAAACCGATTTGCCTCCCACTACATTTTGTTGAAAAGACTAAAGGAGTGTAGGGAGGCTCTCGCAAATACTATTGTACTTGATTCTTGGAAGGATTGGGCAAAAAAAGGGGATGAGAACACTCGAAAAATTGGACAAGTGGTTTGTGAAACTATTAGAAGCGATGAATTTTGAGATGACGTTGATCGTATCCTTGCAGTAACTAAATGGATATTTTTGTTGATTAAATTTTGTGATGGGGAGGGTACAAAAATGGGAGAAGTGTATGAAAGAATAGATAATGTGGTTGGAGAAATTAAAGACGTGATGAAAAATGTATACACCTCATACTTCCTGGAAGTTAAGAAGATTGATTTAGCTAGGTGGGAGAAAATGACCATCCCTTTACATTATCTCGGGTTCGCATTAACACAGAGGTTTTATGACAAAACCTATCTTACTATAAAAGCGCCTGGTGGAATTCCTAGAAAGCCTCCAAATCTCGATAAGGAAGTGACTAATGATGTTAAAGATTATTAAAAGAATTACAGAAAATGATGAAGAAACACAAATGTTACGAGCCCAATATGCAAGATTTCACATGAAAAAAGGTCTTTATGCTCGTCCTGAGGCTTAAATTAACGCCGTAACAATGGACCCAATTGATTGGTGGTCAACTTACGGTTCATAAACTCCGAAACTAGCCGAGATAGCTAAGAAAGTTCTTTCACAACAGGTAAGTAGTTCTTCGGCAGAAAGAAATTGGAGTACGTAATCTTTCATTCATAGTGTAAAAAGAAACCGCTTGAATAATAAAAGAGCCGATAAATTAGTATTTGTTCATTCAAATATTTGTCTCATCTCATGTTTTCCGAATCTTACCAACGTGGGCGCGTAAGCCAGTGGGGACATGAATCCTGAAATTTGCTACTTGGAAGGCATACGACTCAAGAATGGAAAGACATGCTAAAGAGGAATCTAGTTTAAGACTAAAGTAGTATGTTAGTATGTAATGCTTATGTTCGAACAGGTAATCTGATATTTTGGGTAGTATGTATTATTCTCACTAAAGTGGTAAGGCTACGTACTATGTTGTATTCTGATTTTTGGGTCTATTCTGAGATTTTGGGTATAAGTATTGGATTAGAATTCAAGAATCTATTTTAAACAATATCTTTATGAGTTTGCTATGATATTTGGCATTTTGGCTTATATGTATACTAATTTAGAAAAATAATGTTATTAATAATATGGTACATCTTATCAAATTTTATGGAGCATCGTACCAAAGCGAACCGCGTTCCGTGTGACTATGAGTTTTTTATATAGGGAATGAACAGAGAGATGGATCTAGTTTGTTTCTTCTAAATCAAGGTTTCAGAACACCCGCTCTGATACCACTTGTTTGGTTCCAATTGAATGGATCTTTTGTTCAGTTTAGATAAATCTAAACAACTAGATTAGAAACCTTGTGGTGTATATATAAAGACTATGCGGAATTAATCTTTATATACTCAGAAGAAACAATCAAACAATGAACACATAACTTTCACTATATTGAACAAATCACAAAACAACTATATGTTTTGCCTAACAACTAATCTATGAATATTGATCTGCTTCTATTGTTGTATCTATTGTATATCTCTAACTATGCCGTAAGGGTTCCTTTTATACACCAAGGAAAAACCCTAATAGGCTTACAAAACGCGTTAAGAGATCATGCATATCTATTCCTAATATAACTCGTGCATATCTCATAAGCAGTACTAACTATTTTATACTAACGGTACTAACTATCTGATCAGTACTAACATTTTGTACTAACAGTACTAAGTTCTTCATCTAACAGTACTAAGTTCTTCAGCAGCATTATCTTGTAGAAGCTCTTTAATTCCCAACAATCCTCCCCTAAACTTATGATTTACCTTCAAATCTTAAGTTTCTTGAATTAAAGCTTTTTGATTTTGAGAGGATTCTTTCAAACACTTTAGCTTCTTTAAAAATTCTTCATAACTAGCTCTGTTCTGCAATCTGAGATTTAATAAACTTTATAAGCTCAATTGCCATATTATTATCTTCTTCTGCTTCTATCTTTAAGTTGATCATCTTTTCCAAGATTTCCTTCTTTAGTGGATACTTCTTTTCTACTAACATGTTGATCTGTATTGAAGTACCATCTAAGAATAAAGAGTGAACACCACTGTATTCATGTAATTTCCATCTCAACAGCTCTCAATATTGTTGGTTCAACCATATGTCATCTTCTTTATTTGGATCAAATATCATCCTAAGATCTCCCCATAGATCTAAATCGTGACCCTCAAGTGGATGATGTTTAAATCTTTCTTGAACCAAGCTGTAGAGTTGAATTAAATCTTGTCTATCAAGTCTTCTTAACAATGCTTGAATATCTCCATGAAAACTTGAACTTCCATCTGCTCTTGTAATCTTGCAAACTTCAGAATCTTTTGCTTCTGTCATTCCCAGCAAGATATATTCCCAATTTACAATATTATGTTTGTCGCAAAACTCCAAATTTGCCATTTTGATGAATGAAAAGTTGATTAATAATCTGAAATTTTGTGAGAAGTGTAAAAGAGATTATATTCACTGACTATAAAAGATTTAAGCTTATCTTGAAGATTCTTATAAGCTAGGTTGTTGGCAGAAATATCTCAACGGCTCTTAAATTAATAACAAGTGTTATGGCTCAAACAGTACTAACGGTCACTTAGCGGTACTAATTTTGAACTGTCGGTACTAACTTCTTCCTTGTCAGTACTAACTTTTGGCTTAACTTCCTGTACTCTTCTTCAAATATATATCTGATCTTTGAACTATCATACTCTACTCATGCATTTTCTTGTTTCTTCCATCCTCCCCTGTTTGACAGGATCCTTTGAAATCAAATACTCTTCTGTATTTGAGATGACCATCCTTGCCTTTTTCCTTGTGTTGGAGAAACTTAAGCTTGTCTTCCAATCTTTTGACTTTCTTCATTAACATTGTTAGAGTCTGAGCATGAGTCTCATTAGACTGTTTAAGAGCATTTTCCAATATGGTGACTTTTTCAATCAATTTGGTACACAAATCCATCAACTCTATAAGTTTCAGACTGTCCTCTCCACGTTCAAGAGTATAACTTCTTGAGAGAGATGGATCATTGGACTTATAGTTTTTGGCAAACTACCAGCCATTAACGGATTTGATGATTCTTTACCAGTTGCTGTTTGCCCTGGAATAGCCAATGCTTTATTGCAAAAACATGGTGCATTGATAACCATATAGTTTTTAGCAAACTATCAGCTATCAACAGATTTGATTAGTCTTTACTAGGAACTGTTTGATCCTAGACTAGCCAACTCTTAACCATGAAGTAAGGTGAGTTGAGAACCCTACAATTTTTGGTAAATTGTCAACCATAAAAGGATTTGAAAAGTCTTTACCACAAACCGTTTGCTTATGGACTAGCCAGTTCTTATACCTGTTAAGCATAGTGAACTGATGACTATTTGTTGTGTGGTTGTAAAACCAACACTAAAAGACTATTCATTCTATCATCAAAGTTCTTATCAAAATCCTCCCCTCAAATCCAACTATACTTCTTATTATAACCTGCAAATGTTAGTCTAAAACATAGAAAATACAATAACAGTACTAACATAGCAGCATCAAGTATAATCAGCAGAACTAATTATACTTGGCACAAGAGAATTAATTTCTCTTGGGAACCCAAGCCATCACTGACTTGTTTCTACCTGTTGGATCAACATAGTTAAATTGCTTACAAATACATGATCCAGTATTCTTGAAGACATGATTTATCATCTTTATTTTAGGTCTCCATGCCCAGTATGTTGTAGGTTTAACAGCATTAATCCCTTGTTCCCCAACAGCACTTGTCATTCTTTTTCTTTTAACAGTATTAACAGAAATTACCTTAGCAGTATTAACTTTGTTATTCAAATTACTATTTTTAAGTGATGTTTGTTGGTAAAAAGGTTTTCTTAATGATGAATGTGATTTTTGAAAAACATTTGTCCTTGGTTTGGCAACATTTACAAAGGGTTTGTGTACAGCAGTATTAAATGGCCTAGCAGCACTAACTGGTGCTGCTGTTCTTGAAAAGTTTTGCCTAGCAGTACTAAATGGTACTAGACCAGACTTGGTTAAAACTGCTGTTGGAGGAAAATTCTTTCTAGAATTAGAAAATTTTTGATGATTAACCCTCATTGCATTAGTCCAAACTGGTTTAACTTCCCTTTGACCAGTTCCCTTTTTCACATTGTTCAAAACAGGTTTTTGTACCATCCTTTTATCATGAAAATCACAGTCTTTAATTAGATGGTTAAAGCTCCCACACACAAAACAAGCTTTTGGTGTAAACTGAAATCCAGCTCCCAATTTTTTAGGCATTTGGGTATTCCAGTTTGTACTGTTGTTCCTAGGGTTTTGATTAACTTTCCTAGGTTGATCAGCTTGCTTAGGTTTTTGAACATTAAGAGATTCTAACACAACAGTCTCATCTTCATCACAATCAGAAACCCAATCTTCAATTATTGGAGCATCTGAAGTTTTCTTAACTTCTTTAGAGACATTTTCACTAGCACCCTTATTTACCTTAACACCATATCCTTCAAATTCAGGCTGTTTAAATTTCTCAAGTCCTGAGTTTGATAAATCAATACTAGGAGGTGCAAACAAGCCTGTAAGTGGAGGGGGAACAACATTATATCCTAGACCCTTCTTATTGTTATCAGATATTTGATTTCCAATCAATTGATCCAGACTTTTAGAGGCATTTTCAAAGTTGTCAATTTTAAACTGATTATCCTCTTTTTCTTTCTTAAGTCTTTCTACCTGTTTCTTAAGAGCATTAATATCTGATTCATTAAATGAGGCATCTCTTTTAAGAACAGCAATCTGATCACAAAGCATACTTTCATTTTTCTTATAAAAGACCAGTTGTTCTTCTACTGAAGCTAAACCCTTTTTATAGCTATCTAAATCAGATTCAGACTTATTAAGCTCTATTCTCAACTTATCATACTTAGACTTAAGATCTTCAAAATTTTTAAGACAAGTTTTAGAGCAAGTTTTGTTATTTTGTACCTCAGAGTCAGAGAAAGCCATAAGTGCAAAGTTGGTAGAAGCCTCCTCATCTGCCATGTAGCTCCAATCAAATCCAGTCCCATCTATAGCTAACATAGCTTTGGAAGAAGATTCTTCCACATTCACTGTTCTTCTTGAGCTATCTTGACTTCTGTTCCTGTTCTCTTGACTCCTAGGATTTCTGCACTCTCTAGCAAAATGTCCCAACTTATGACAATTGAAACATTCCACCTTTTTCTTGTCATAACCAGCAGTATCACTTCCATTGATGATAATCTTTTTACCAGTTCTTTGATAAAACTTTCTTGCTTTCATACTTAGCAATGCCAATTGCCACTTTAAATCCATTTCATCAAGATCATCTTCATGGATTTGATCTAGGTCTTCATGAACAACTTGAGACCCATTAGGTTGAGTGGCCAGATAATCATATACTATGGCATCACTGAGGCAAGCAGTACTATTATTAGTGCTAGCAGTACTAACAGGAGTGCTACCAGTACTAACATGAACATTAGCAGTATTAACATCATTTGTACTGCTATGACCTGAGACAAAGGCCAAATTCTGAGAGCCTGAGTTTGAGCTAGAGGTTACACTTCTTTTGACTTCTGGTTCAACAATCTTAAAATTGTTGTAAAGATCATCAAAACTTCCTAAGGGCCTACACATAATAAGCAAAAGCATAAAAATAAGCTACCTGAGGAATAGACAGAGAAGCAAAATAAGCTCAAGGGTCCTAAGCTGCATTACAAACAGTCAAAAAGGGCAACCTAGGTGGCTTAATTTTAAGCACTCTAGAGGGACATTCAAAGGCTGGGGCTTGCTAGGGCTTATAGATGGTTATTATTAGCTTCCTAGAAATGCCAAGAAACTAAAATTTGGAAAGGAAATAAGCAAGAAAAAGGGGCTGTCTGCTTGGGCTTTTGCACCAGGGGATTTTGTTGACAGTTTTAAAAGGCTAAAGCGAGGCCCAAGAATAAGCTTCAAAATAAGCTCAAAATGGAAACTAGTTAAAAACAGATTGAGTTAAGCTCCAAGTGAGCTTGTACACCTAAAATTAGAAACTAAAAACATTTTTTAACCTTTGATATTTAGAATGGAAGATGGGCATTTTTAAAACTAAAAGCTTGACTAAAAAGATTGATAGATTTTAACAAAGACTAAAGAAAACCAAAGGTATTTAACCTATTCTTTTGACACTTGAAAACAACCTAGAAACAAAGTTCCAAATCAGATTTTAAAGAATTCCTACTCTCCTACGCAAACACCTTGAAACTGTTTTGGTTCAACAGTTTCAAGTATCTTTTAGAAAAGACTTGAAAACAAAATTTAAGACTTAAACCTTCTAAAAACAGATGTCAAATGACTCAATGATGCTTGACAAAAATGACCAAATGACCCAATGGGTCTTTAAACTCAAAATGACCCAGTTTGGGTCTTTACCCAAACACCCCTTTAAGTTTTATGAAAACAAATTTTAAGCTTAAAATTCAAAGTTTTAAACCAAGAAACATAAAGACAGTTAATAAGCAACAACTATAGAGCAATAATAAGCACAAGTAATACAGGAATAAGCACTAAATAAGCCAAATATCAATAAGCAGTTTATAAGGCAAAAAAGGCAGATTTTAAGCAAAGCTCAAACAAAGCAATAAGCAAGCACAGATAAGCATAAAACACTTAAATAAGCAAGAAAAAGCAATGATAAGCAGAAAATAAGCTATGCTACAGTAAAATGCAAAAATTGGAAAAATAAGAAAACTTACCAATCCCTTGCTCAAAACAGGGAAAATAAAAGAGTCTACAAGCTCTAGCTTGTCAAAAAGACAAGCTAGTAGGTCTATAAGCTCTTCCACAATTAGCTTATATCCATGTTTAAGCGGAGGGATACTTTTGAGGGAGGATTTTTTTTTTTGATGTTTTTCTTTATCAATTTATATATTAAGTCCGTTTTAGTTAAAAAGTTGTAAGTAGCTTAATTGATGACTTATTTAGCTTATTTAACTTAAAGAACACTGAAAGCAATAAGACCTCCAAACAGATTTTGAGAAAAATTTAAATTTCATTAATTTGAAAGCATTAAAAGGAAAATGTAAAAATGACTTAAAAAACTGAGCTAGGTTAAAATTACTTAAAATCTAGATGCTAAATGGCTTACAAAAGAGCCTATTATATAGAAAAACGATTCTAGGGTCTTGGCCTCTTTCTTTTTGTCTTCTTCTTGGTTGTGTTTCTTTGTTGAGACAGACACACAAGTGTGTTTCTTGTGTGAGGTGAAACATAGTTGATCTTGGCCCTTAATCTTTGCTTGGAGCCCAATCAAATCAATCTTGGCCCTTGATTGTTGTCGTTTTCTCTTGCCCAATAGATGGGTTTAGGATCGCCAGGCTGTCTATAGTTGTTAGTGAGGTGGGGTGAAGTGGGAGTTATGGTTTTCGGCTTGGTGTTGCAGGTTTAAAGCCAAGACGACAATGAACAATTGTCTGGGTATGTTTGGCGGGGAAAAAACAGTAGTATGTTTCTGTTTGATTAGATGCTGGGGGTGAAGTGGAGTTTGAGGGAATTGGAGTTCGGCAAAAAGTACCCTCAAGTTAAGTGGTTTTACACATGGTGGTTCTTGTGGTGAATAAACTTTCTTTGGGGTTGGCAGAATTAGTCCCCCTAGTTATAAGTCTATTATCATGCATGGTCTTTATAAGTTTATTGTTTAGGGGGTTGGCAATGAAACAGCCACCTAAACTTATATATGGCTTTATGATTTTGTTTGAGGCGGCTATGATATAAATGGGTTTTATGGGCTTTTTCTAGTAAAAGCTTTATAAATTCTTATGTTAATTTACTAATGGGTACTGCACGCTGGCCTATTAGATGGGTTCGGGTAGGCCCATTAAGTATTCTTCGATTACGGCTTCGGCTTTGACCGTTGACTTTGACTTTCTTGGACTTTCTCTTCGATTTAACTTTGTCTTTTCACGCTTTTCCATCCCGTGCTTGGTTTTGTTCATTTTTGCTTGATTTTTCGTCCTTTTGTCGGATATCCGTTTCCTGCACAATATAAGTGAAAACATACAAATACAATGTATTTTTGGTACGTTTTGGGTCATTTAAGTCCGATTTTAATGGTGAAATGTATGTGTAATTAAACGCATACCAAAATCCCCCATACTAAGACATTGTCGGTTCTTTCACCTCTGGTCCTCACACAATGCCTATGAAGTATAAGCACTTAGTAAAATATGGAATCTCGACCCATCATACTAATAATCTCGAAAAGTAGCTAAGTGTTCGTCGGGGGGAAGTAAAGACTCATAAGTTTTGAAAAGCCTCGTTTTTACCATTTTTAAATATACACTTATTCCTATACATATTTTTGTATTTTTTATTTTTCTCATTTTTTTTGTACTTTTTATATTATGCAACTAACTAGAACGTTTGACTTTCGTTATTTTATAACTTTAAGGGATCATAGAACAAGATGCATTTCGATCTGAGAATGCCCCAAAAAGGATAAATTCATCGTCCCTGACTTTTCACTTGCTCCAAACTAAGCTTAGAACGAAATCACTGTTAAATACAAGTTAAGATGCTAACACTACTCATACTTGCAACTTGTGAACTTTTCTCTCCCGAAAATTATTATATCTTATGTGTATGTGCTATTTTGAATTTCAACTTTGGATCAATGTTTTGCAAAATTCTATGTTTTACGTTCCACCCGAGAATAATGAGTTTGAAGACGAGATCATCCCATGTAGCGACTTTCGTCTCGGCACATCCCAACTTTACGGTTAAGTAACCTGGCTTTTGACACCCCACAGAGACTAGTATCGGGACTCACGGACCTTAGGTTTCAAAAACTCTTAGGTTTCCCGTATACGCATAGCTTATAAAATAGAATAGTCAAAGTTCAAAAGCATATTTAAATTTAACAATAAGAAATCTATTTATTAATTCACACTTAATATTAAACACTTATGCAATTGTAACCCTCGACTTTTTAGATGGTTGCAACATCGGTTGTGAGCTGGCAAAATGTCCCAACTTATGACAATTGAAACATTCCACCTTTTCTTGTCTAACCGCAGTTATCGTCTTCCATTGATGATTATCTTTTTACATAGTTTTCTGTTAAAACTTTCTTAGCTTTCATACTTATGCAATTGCCAATTGCAAGTTTGTAAATCTATTTCATCACGATTCAGTCTTTTATGGATTTGATTATAGGTCTTCATGAACAACTTGAGACCTTTGGGTTGAGTGGCCAGATAGCTATATCTGTGGCTCATCACTTGAGGGCAAGACCAGTACTATTATTGTGGATGAGCAGTAACTAGAACAAGAGGTTGTACCAAGTACTAACATAACATTTGCAGTTAATTTAATCATCATTTGTACGTACTTTTGACTGAGACAAAGGGATCAAATTTCTGAGAGTCCTAAGTTTGAGTTAGAGGTTACACTTCTTTGTGACCGCTTCTAGTTCATACATAATCTCTTAAGAAATTGTTTTGTATAAGGTCGATCTCAAAACTTATTAGAGCCCTATATATGTACTGTGTGGTTCCTCGCACGGCCACAACATGCATACCCAATGTCAGTAGGAAGACTTCTTAATCAAATTTTCTTAAGATTAAGTCTTCTGGAGTGATTGATGTCACCTGAAGATAGATAACTGGTCTTTATATTTTCTTGTGAGAAAGCGACGCTTTGTTAAAGGGATAGAGTCAAAGTGACTAGTGGTTAGAGAATGGCTCAACTGAAGGTTTATACGCGCGGACTAACTCCCAAAATCTTACTTTGACAGAGATGTATCTTTTTGACGTCTTCTTGGTGGCTGTAATTACCACCAAATTCTTGCTTAATGGCTTCAAATAAAGAACTTGGCCTATCCTTGTGTTTATTGTAAAGTAAGTAGATGGCGTCACTTGGAAGTGTCATCATCAGGATGCTACGAGCTTTTAGATCATTCTTCTTTTAGGATCTTCTGTTCAGCAGTAACTTCACCAAGTAGTTATTATTGCTTTGTAGCTGTAGTATGTACCAATATGTGTCTGTTTCTGTAGTGGTGATCTGATTTAGGCTCTGGATTGAAGAGTTGCCGCTTCCTATAATGTGATCTCCGAGTAAATGCAATAGTCTTGATTGTTGATTAAAGTTGAGGTGTATGTGATTCTTCCTGAGTTCTCCATGTGTCATATTCAACCTTGCTTAAGAAGTGGCAGTTTTGCAGAGAAATTGTTTTGGGTACTTTCTAGACCCATGGTTTTTGATCTAGGGAATGAACACAGAGATGGATCTAGTTTGTTTCTTCTTGATCAAGGTTTCAGAACACCCGCTCTGATACCACTTGTAAGTTCCAATTGAATGGATCTTTTGTTTAATTCAGATAAATCTAAACTACTAGATTAGAAACCTTGTGGTGTATATATAAAGACTATGCGGAATTAATCTTTATATACTCAAAAGAAATAATCAAACAATGAACACAGAACTTTTACTATATTGAATAAATCACAAAACAACTATATGTTTTGCCTAACAACTAATCTATGAATATTGATCTACTTCTATTGTGTATTCATCTGTGTCTAACTATGCCGTAAGGGTTCTTTTTATACACCAAGGAAAAACCCTAATAGGCTTACAAAACGCGTTAAAAGATTATGCATATCTATTCCTAATATAACTCGTGCATATCATATAAGCAGTACTAAATATAACTAACAATACTAACTTATACTGACAGTACTAACATTGTACTAACAGTACTAACTATAACTAACAGTACTAAGTTCTTCAACTAACAGTACTAAGTTCTTCAGCAGCATTATCTTGTAGAAGCTCTTTAATTCCTAACAGTTTACTTTTCTACTCTTTGAATATCTGCACATTATCACTAATGTGAGCCTCACGGACTAGTAAACTTGTACTTAGATATTCAAGGAAATGCATCAAGTTCTACTATATATTTGATGGACTAGCCATCAATGACATTCTTTAACTTGAAAGTTTTGCATGCAGATCCTCCTTCTACATTACCTCAAGGGTATGTAGAATCTTAGGAAAATTATCGAGTTAAGGAAAACTACTAGAAAATATGCTATTAATTTCCTTTTCTCTTTCGCGATTTATTGAGATTTCCATTTCTAATT
>BQNB010170508.1:0-13669 GCA_026074375.1 Tanacetum coccineum | reverse complement strand
AGAAAACTTTATTGTTTGTTGCGACGCTTCGCATAAAGGATCGGGTGCTGTGCTTATGCAAAACGACCTCTCGACAACTAAAGATTCACGAGAAAAACTACACCACTCATGACCTAGAGCTCGGAGCTGTAGTGTTCGCCCTTAAGATACAGAGACATTAGTTATACAGGACAAGGTGTACCGTGTTCACCAACCATAAGAGCTTATAACATATCCTTGACCAAAAGGAGTTGAACATGAGACAACGAAGATGGTTGGAGCTTCTTAGCGATTATGATTGTAACATCCGCTACCACCCAGGGAAGGCGAACGTAGTTGCTGATGCATTGAGCAGAAAAGAAAGGGTTAAACCTTTAAGGGTCCGAGCCTTAGTCATGACTATTGGCCTGAATCTTCCTAAATAAATCCTAGAAGCTCAAACCGAAGCATTAAAACCCGAAAACCTCACTGCTAAAGATGTTGGAGGTATACTCCGATAAGACCTTATAAAGGAAAGATTGAAACCCCGTGCGGATGGAACCTTATGTTTAAACAACAGGAGTTGGTTACCGTGTTATGGTGACTTAAGGACTCTAGTCATGCATGAGTCTCATAAGTCAAAATATTCTATTCATCCGGGTTCAAATAAGATGTACCAAGACTTGAAGTAGTTGTATTGGTGGCCTAACATTAAGGCGAACATTGCCACTTATGTTAGCAAATGTCTGACTTGTCCTAAAGTCAAGGCAGAACATCAAAAACCTTCCAATTTACTAGTCCAACTAGAGACTCCAGAATGGAAGTAGGAAAAAATCACCATGTATTTCGTCACTAAACTCCCTAAGACGGCAAACGGTTATGACACCATTTGGGTGATCGTTGACCGTCTTACAAAATCTGCTCACTTCTTACCAATGAGGGAAAATGATCCTATGGAGAGGTTAATGAAGCTTTACATGAAGGAAGTAGTCACCAGACATGGTGTGCATGTTTCTATTATCTCCGATCATGATGGTAGATTTACATCACTATTCTGGAAAGCACTTAATAAAGCATTAGGAACTCGATTGGACATGAGTAAGGCCTATCATCCTGAAACTGACGGTCAAAGTGAAAGGACTATCCAGACTTTGGAAGACATGTTACGCGCTTGCGTGTTAGACTTTGAAAGAATTGGGATAAACACTTACCGTTAGTGGAATTCTCTTACAACAACAATTACCATACCAGTATAAAGGCTGCACCATTCGAGGCACTGTATGGGAGAAAGTGTCGATCACCCGTATGTTGGGCAGAAGTTGGAGATGCTCAGCTTACTGGTCCTGCAATAATTCATGAAACCACCAAGAAGATCGTCCAAATCAAAAGCAGAATCCAGGCCGCTCGTGACCGACAGAAGAGCTATGCAAACATTAGACGTAAACCAATGGTATTTCAAGTGGGTGACAGGGTCATGTTAAAAGTTTCACCTTGGAAAGGGGTTGTGTGTTTTGGAAAACGGGGGAAGTTAAACCCTGGGTATGTTGGTCCTTTCAAGGTGATCGAGAGAGTCGGAACTGTTGCTTATAAACTTGAGCTACCACAACAATTAAGCCGAGTTCATAACACGTTCCACGTGTCAAATCTGAAGAAGTGTATGTCTGATGAATCACTTGTGATTTCGTTGGAAGAACTACGTGTTGATGACAAGCTCCACTTTGTGGAAGAACCAGTAGAAGTTATGAATCACGAAATCAAACAATTGAAGATAAGTCGCATTTCCATCATTAAAGTTAGATGGAACTCTAAACGAGGTCCTGAGTTTACCTGGGAACGTGAGGATCAATTCAAGCAAAAATACCTACATATCTTCACCAAGATCGCACCGTCGTCAAGTGTCGCGTCTTAAGCCTTGAGGACAAGGCTCATTTAACGAGGGAAGACTATAACACCCCGTGTTTTCAGGTTATATTATGATTTCAATCACTGCATTTTCTTTTTATTTATAGAATTTTTACGTGTTTTCTTTTATTTAAATCACCTAGTTAAAAATCCTAATAAGTAAAACTTAACAAAGACTTTTAATAACGTGAATAGGGCTATGCAGGAGCTAGAAGGGTAAGTATTGTGGGAAACACTTGGTTTAGAATTAGGGTTTCGATCAAGAAGGTTTTAACCATTAGGGTTTTCGGTTGGGTTCAAAGCAATAACCAAATCCTCCTCAACTTTTGTGAGTCCCACGTCCTTACTAATTTGTTTTATGTATGCAATTCTTATGTCATAGTTTTGCTTGAAATCGTTTTAAAAACAAATTTTTTTTTCCTATTGTTTTTGGATATGGATCGAACGTACAATGAAACCCTAAAACACATATGGGAATATAAAACAAACTTTAAGGTTGTATGTTGTTATAAATCCATGTATTAGACTCTCTTTGAAAGTTAAATATATACTTGTTAAGGTTTAGTCGAGTGTAAGTTAAAACAATCACGACATTTGTTAGCTTTACCGTTTTAAACGTCATGATCATAAAACGCCTAAGTTGCCAAGTTTTAATAGGGTTCTTGATTCTATAAGTGCAGAGTAGTAAGTCTAGTAAGAACACATTCCACTATTGTAGTTTAGACGCGTTGGTTAGATAGGAAGAAAAACGTATATGTATTGTTAGTATAAAAACGCAGTCCACACCTATGATTTTATGTACGTTATTCAGCATCTAGGAATGGTCATAAAAATTGACACTTCGTTTGTTTCAAAAATAGGACGTGTAAGGATTGAAAAAATGAAGCGTAATTATTTTCAAAATAGGACAGGTCATGAGAATTTTTCCCCTAGAATCACATATTTTCATCAAGTATATAGAAAGTTACAAGACCATAAAGTTGACGTGCAAAACTGTCAAGTTACCCCACTGTTTTAAGAGCAGCCAACGAGACACTTTTGCTCAGCGATTTGCGACCCATTTACTTAATATTAAAACGAACTAAAGGCTATCACTTGAAGCCTGATGTACCAACCTTAAGCTAGAACAAACGTCACCCTTTTTTGTGTAATATTCTGATCACAAATTAAGGCCGAACATGACTCCAAACTCAACGCATGCTGATAATGAAACACGACACACACACACCCTTACCTTTGGCCTCATTTTCGACCTAGATAATGACCCCGTCACATGAAAGTCATAAAAGATAAGCAATATCCAGTAGACCATAGATCATTAAGGTATTTTTATTTTGTTCTAACATTAAGTAACGAAACCACAAATTTCTTTCAAAACTTGGGCCACGCAATCAGCGCACGCTAAAAATAAAAGGTCACATTATTTTTCTAAGTTAAAACTGCCGTGGTGAGACACACACGTTTAGCCCAATTTTTAACACGTTGAACGACCCGTTTAGACAAAGCTCACTTAACGAAACCTGTAGACTACCCAGCGGAGATTTCAAGTATGCTTTTACTTTTCAATATCGTCAATTAATGAACATGTAATTTAATTTTAAAACTCTAAGACGACTCATGTTAAAACTTAATAATATATACACTAAACTCCAATAGAAAACGTCGATATTTCACCTAATTATTTAACGCACTTAGAGACCAAACAAAGGCCGATCTAAACTAACTTTTTAGAGTTTAGATGACCTAGTTTCTTAAAAGTCTGAAGTCGTAAATTATATACTTATATTTCGACCGCGTTGACCTAATAATGTTGACTATTTAAAAAAAATTATTTTCAAACGTCATCGTTTTAAATAAAGTTCAAGCTCATACTAGGGACGAGATTGCAAGTATTCATATTATTATTTTTCCGATTAGTGAATATGTATTATTTATTCATAGATTGCGGATAAAGCCTTTTGCATTATTTTTTGTGCCACTACCTTGCTTCTATGTTATCATTACTTGATGTGAGTTTATAGTCCCCATTTTATACTTTTTAATCATTTATCAAATCTCGGGGATGAGATCATGTTTGTTTTATAAAATGGATGCAAGTACATTTTAAATTCAAATATTACGAGTTTGCCTAAGTAGCTATAACCCACTATGTCCTTCATCATGAACTGTAAATTGCATATATGTAATTGTTAATTTCATTATGTGAGCACGAATGTTATGAATAGATCTATTTGGGAATTAACACCCCTGTTCGGGCAAGTAGCGCTTGCTAGTATTCCGGTTGAATGGAACGACGAATGCATACCATGTCGAATTCATAGATGTTACGGGTTGAACATCTACATTGGGCACATTATTTATATGTAGTTTATACATACATTGTATAGTAGTTTGATACAATACATGTATACTTCATGTCATGACTTAGTGCATTTCGTAATAATTTTTGGTGATATTGTAGTTCGACTCTATTCAGGGAAATCTTGCTATCCACTTCATTAAATTATAAACCTAAAAGACACCCAACATTATATGTTAGACCGTTTAAAACATGTTTTCGCTCATGTACCATAAGTGTATTTATCTTGTACTTGATGTGTCATTGGAGTCCAAATAGTATCAATATAAATCTTTCAAACGACACTATGGAAATATAGAGTCGTTATCTCTCATAACTGGTGCAATTGTATTATGAAGTAACGCACCAAGAAACAGTCCAATCCGTTGTGACCCATTTTGGGACGGATTTACAATTCAAACGACCTATGGATGTGCTTGGAACATACTGAAAGGAGGATTAAGTTGCTAAACTTCTTAATGGTTAATTTCTTTGAAAAAGTGCTAAGCAAGAGCATGAATAAAGAGGAACCACCTATGTAAATATTGGGGTTTTGCCGCCTCGAGGATCATGGCTTTGGGTCTTATAACATTTATGAATTGGATATGGACACATGGCTATGTAATAGTGTCAGGAGCGTTTAAGTGTTTGAAAACTTATGTGTATTTACCTTCAGGTAGTCAAATGGGTTGAAGGGTTCAATTCTTAGAAAACCCTGATTCTCGAATAGTTGAACATGTATTTACTAAAATGGAAATTCAATCCTCAAGACATTTTCATTTATGCACTTGTTTGATTTATGTTTGTTTTTTATGCAAAGGAATTATACTAAATTGGGGAGGATTGTTGGAAATTTAGTTCAATTGTAGGGATCTGTTCATACTGGGGATGGAGGTACGGAGTGTACACCCAGAGGAATCTGAACACCCTGACTCAGATAGTGGTTAAGGGAATTCTAGTCGCTGATGAACTTCAGTGAGTTAACTCCTCTATGAGTAACTCTGGACTGAAGGATGTTCATCAGAGGACTGATGGCTTCAACTTTGTAACTCACTGAGTGAGTAAGATGAAGGTTACCATCAGAGAGTAATCCATCAGAGGAAGTATCCTTAGCGGGTTAGCTCATCAGAGGTTGTTTCAGTATTGAACCATAAGCGGGTATGCTCCTTAGCGGGCTAGCTGATGTTTCAGGACACTGAATGGAAATCCCTCTGGATAGAATTCAATGACTGTAATTGCTTTGACCATTTCTTATGGTAAGTAGTAATCACACTTATTGACCACGATAATTATGGTCATGTAATCACTAATTCCTGAAATCAAGGATTCTAATTATGGAAGAGATTATATCTCCTATAATCTCTCATAATTCCTTGACCAAGGACTTGAGTACTCTCTTATAAATAGAAGGTCACATACTACTTGTGAGATATACGATACAACACAGAAATAACTGCGTGAAAACATACACATAAACCTAAACATTTGGATGCGCTAGGGTTCTTGATTGTTGGCTCAAACAAGAACACACATTTGGTCTTATCCCAAGTAGATATTCGTGATACCCAGGCATTAGGGTCGAATAGTTTACTTTGGAAAGTGATTACACGATTCCAAGTGATATCTGGTAGTCAATCTTGGTACGTAGCTAGGCATTGATTATCTTTACCCTGTTCTGGGACATACACAATATCCAACACTTAAATGGGGGATACCCGACGGCCGACACCATAAAAACCAACATGTAAGACTAGCGGGGATACCCATTGGGTAGCGGATTGGCATGGCTGTCGCATGGATTTCGGTGACCTTATGCCGTTATTACACAAAGAGACACTTACGCACACACACAAAATAAACATGTATCGGTAGTGCAAAAACTAATTAAACTCAACCCTCATATTGTGTGTGTATATATATATATATATATATATATATATATATAGATGAAGGTTAAAATAAAAAGACAAATATTCGTGAGAAGGATAAAAAAAAAACTTTTTTAAAAAAAGTTCTCGAAAAATTCCAAAAAAATTCCATTAAAGCAGGTATATTGATGCATAAAACTTTTGTAAAAGAAGTTTTTCTAATTTTGAGTTTTTATACGTTTTTTAATGCGCAAAAAAAGAAATTTTGATGCACAAAATTTTCGACTTGCTATAGTTTGATGCGCAATAAAATTTTGATGCAAAAAGTCAAAAGAAGTTGGGTACAAAAACGAATTTTTATGCACAAAAAACCGATTTAATGCACAAACGTTTTTTTCATAATTTTTTTTCGGCAAAACTATCCACTTTTAGAAAAACTTCCTTTACAACTTTTTCATGCACCAACACACACGATCTTGTAGAATTTTTTCAAATATTTTTGAGAACTTTTTTAAAAAATAAATCTTTTTATCCTTCTCACGAATATTTGTCTTTTTATTTGATCTTTATCATGGACACCCACAATGCATTAAATTTCGAAAATTGTTTAAAAATATATAGGTCATGGCAAGTTTCGAACCCTAGACTTACCATGCCCATACAAGAGCATCAGCCACTGGAGTATGCTAGAGATTGTGTTATGAGTTTGAAAAACAAATATGTTATTCTTAAAAACAATTTAGGGTTTATATTTGTCATTCAGCAGACATCATTCATATAAAAGATAACAACGTTATTCTTTTAAATATTAAGTAATAAAAATGAGGCTGTCTGCATTAAGTCATCTTTTAATTAAACATGACTTAATAAAAAAAATTAACAAACAAGCCCTTAGTTGTAGCTATAATCATAATTTGTAAAATTTAAATGTTCAACGCTCTTAATTGCATATTAAGGGAGCGTGGAAAAAAACATTCCGTAAAAAATAAACCTACTTATTGCTTGCCAAACGAGCATTAAAATTATAAAAGCTCAACGCATGTCTCTCACCGCTCTTAAATGCTCTCCAACGTTGTGCGTCAAACACAGCAGTCTTTCACGAATTCTAATGTGTTGGGCTGCAATTTATTATTAGGCTAAAAATCTGGGCGTCTTATGATGCATTTGGGCCTCATAGTTTGGCTCTTCTTTGCCTTCACAGTGGGTTGAGCAGAAAAACCGAAAAAACCAAAATCGAACTCAATCGAAAATAATCGAACTGAACTAATAACCGAACCGAATTCGCCAAAACCGAACCGAACCGAACTACTAATTTGGTTCTCGGGTTGAATATGGGTTTGGCACTCCGAACCGAAAACCGAATTCATATAAATATATATAATTTTTTATATATTTATATATATAAATACCATTAAAATGTTATCATAATATAAAAAAGAACATTTTATGGTAATAATAATTTTTTGTTTACTAAAAATCAATTTAATTAAAAAAAAAATAAATTAAAAATAGTGAAATTCGGGTTATTCGGGTCAACCCAATAACCGAACCGAATTCGAATTCGGTTTTCAGTTCGATTGAATTCTAGTTCGGTTCGGTTCGGTTTTCGGGTTGACCAAAAAAAAATTAACCGAACTAACTGAATAACCCGATAACCGAACCGATCAACACCCCTACTTCACACCGGGTGTAAATCTGTAATAACTAAAAATTTCTCAAACTCAAATCGCTCATAGTGTTGCTAAATTCAGATATGGGTGGCCTTTTTTCTGTTTACTACGTAAAACTTAATTAAACTGACTTTAATAACCTGAAATTTGACTAACCTAACCCAAATGACACCCAGGGACGGAAAAGGGGGGTCTCGTGGGTGCTCGGGACACTATTCGATTTTTCGATTCTAGTGTTACTTTTAAGACATTGATTTTTTAAACGCATCTTAAATGCACCTGGTCCATCGAAATGTGTTTCTAGCCTTATTTAGTTAGTACACTTACAAAAAAAAATTGTGCACCCGGTCATATTTAGTCATAGCTCCGTCCCTGACACACCCATAGTTACAATAGTAATTTGGGCTTGGTAACACGAACTATATAACTGATAATATGGTCGGATTTACGTTGGCTTCGTTGAGAGGATCGCGTAGTTTGTTACGTCATCTCCAAAAGAATAAGTTGTCTTGGAATCGAGAAAGTTACGTGGAGTTCATAATTGCATAAAAGGAGTCAAAGTAAAGTAGTGGTTGTGGCGCGTTGAGACACTTCTTTGATGGTTCCCGTACGCCCGGCTTGTCGGCCCGCTCTGAAGAATTCATGGGTCGGTAGGCAGGCGAGACAGAATGGGCGGGCACTACTAACCAAGCCAAGCCCAGTTCTCGCCAATAGGCGTGGGTAGCTTGCTTTCATGTTGCTTATATGATAGTTGTAGCAATGGCCCGAAGGAGCCCTAAGCACTTGTACAATGCTTATAGTCAAGGGCTCCTTCCCATTATGCCCAAAAGTCTTGACTTTTAATGTTTTTAATCAAATACGCATTAGCGCGCTACAGATAATACTTTTTCCTCTGACAGGCTGTTCTATCAGTCCGTCCGTCATTGGTAAAGAAATTAATAGCAATCTCTTTATGTTATATTCTCGAGTTTATTTTAAAGAATGTAAAGAAAAGAAAAATAAATGTAAATAATTTGTGTTCTCTAGTTTTTTAAAGCATGAAAAGGAATGAAATGTAAGAAATTTAAGAGGAAAGTGTGGTTATAATCTTTCTCCCAAAAATAAGAGTAAACACAGCTTTTTGAGTTTTGTTGGTAAAGAAAAGTAATGTAATGTGAAGTAAACATTTCCAGCTCTTCAAAAATCCACCAAAACAATCTAACTTTCAGTCTCTTTCTTTTTCTTTTCCTCCCTAAGTACTACTCGAGAACACAATATTTTTTGTTTCTTCTCATTTTCTTTCTTTTTCTTCATTAAGTGATACTCGAGAACACAGTGTAAATTAAAGTAAGCTAAAATCTTGCATGTCAAATGTCAAAATTGTTGTCCTAAATATCTAATCATTTCACAATCACAAACCAAGAAATAAGGTAGTAATTCTAAAGAGAGAAAGGTATAGAGAAGAATGGTTGATTAGCTTCACATTGAAAATGACCAACCAACACATTCTTCACATGAGAAGAGGAGTTTATATAGTGTCCTTAGAAGTAAGGAACACCTAGGTTAATTGAGAATGGGTCGGGCTCGGCTTTGATTAGGCTTTTGACCCATAACACGTATAATATTAGCTTAACTCTCGAGCCGGTGATCTCGATTAGTCTATTACATAACTTACAAAGTTACTTAAGACGTAAAGACAGACTATACCTATATTGACTATGACTTTCTTTGTTTGACTTAGTATTTTAAGGCTAACAATCTTCTCCAAAGGAATGGTTATGTATTTCCTTGTTTGACTTCATAGTCTTTGCTTTTATGTGGTCTTGAGTCTTTGTCTTGAACTTTGTTGTAGTAGACTTGTTCCTTCATGCTTCATGATCTTTGATCTTGAGCCTTTGTCATCGTATTTCGACTTTGTCTTTCAAATCGAGATCTTTAAATCTTCCTTGTGTTGGACGAACTTGATAGAAGAAACGGGTACTTTAATCTTCATTTTTTAGAGACCGGCATTTTCCACATATGAACATCCTTGAATTGCCTTGCGCTCTTGGGACAGGACTTGCTATATTTGGAATCATTTGAAAGCTGGTACTTCTCCTCTTGTTAGCTGACATGTTTCTGAGGCTAACAATCTCCCTTGAAATAATAATCTTCATTCGAACATTTGAAGAGAACTTTGTCTTTGTAAGTTCTTAACTTTTCTTATTTGTTAAATTTTTTATGTCAATTGTATGTCTTTGAAGCTTGAGTATGAGCATGTGATAATGAGTTTTACGGAGCTGAAATGAGGTAGTTACGTCATCGTCTAAACATGCATGTATAAGGGTTAGCAATAAACAACAGATATGGACGAATATCTTGTTCATTCGTCAATGTTCGGTAACTTTAACCTCTAGTTTTGTGAGGAATGTTTCACAATATAAATATTGTACCTGCATCATCAGGATTCGATTCATGAATGAATATCTTTAACTGGTTTTCCAGCTTGAAGTGTGGTTTATCTAAAACTGACACGTCTAGAGACGCTAACGAAGTTTTTCGATATTCCATAGCCGTTCCTATATTTGGATTCCCGTTCAAGTTAGGATAACAACGAATATAGATGAATCATTGATGCAAACTGTGAAGTAAGCAACAACAATTTGGGTGTTTCCCGTCAAATCCATAGGCTTGGATCACTTTGGATTACTAGTTAGCGCAAGTTTAATTCGTAAAGAATCTCGCAAGTCACATATCGCAATGTTGCTTGATGTTGACACTGGAAGAATTCAATAATTACTAGTAACTTCTTGTGTTTGGTGCATTTGGGTTAGTTAATGCTTGTAAGCAAAGGGAAATGTTCCCTTTCGGATAAAGGCTTAGGGCCCATGAAAAGGACGTAAGCTAAAAGCAGTGTGACAACTAGGGTGAGCACAAAAACCAAAATAACCGAGTAAACCGAAAACCGAAACCGAACCGATCCGAAAATAATCGAACCGAATTAATAACTAAGGCAAATTTGCCAAAACTGAACCGAACTACTAATTCGGTTCTTGGGTTGGACATGAGTTTGACAATCAGAACCGAAAATCGAACCGAAAACCGAATTCATATAAATATATATTTTTTTATATATTTATATATATAAATATCATTAAAAGTTTAAACTAATATAAAAAAACACTTTTTATGCTTCAAATAATTTTTTTTGCTAAATATTTATGCATTAATTAATTTTTTTTAAATAAATAGTAAAATTCGGGTTATTCGGGTCAACCCGAGAACCGAACCAAATTCGGTTTTCGGTTCTCGGTTCGGTTGAATTCTAGTTCGGTTCGGTTTGGTTTTCTGGTTGACCCAAATTTTTTTTTAACCGAACTAACCGAACAACCCGACAACCGAACCGATCAACACCCCTAGTGACAACAACAAACTTGGTTCCCATACTTTGTCCTAAGCATTGTTTTATTTAGCCCATCATTGATCATTCCAACACTTATATATTACTCTTCCGTCCCAAAATTATTGTACCCTGAATCCATAGAAAACACATAATTTTTAAAAAAAATCCATTTATTACTATTTTTTATTTTATTTTTTTACTTTTTAGCAGAATGATAGTTTTACTTTTAGCTAATTAATTAAAGTTTTCTTTAAAGTTTGGAATAATAATTCAAACAAGAGTGATATAGTAAACTTGGTCAAACTTCTTTATCTATTTTTAGTAGTGGATAATTAAATTGAGACATTAAAAAAAACCGTCAATTATTAATTTAGGATGGAAGGAGTATGACTTTAATTTCTTCATTTGTCTCGTAAACAAGTGCTTCAAACTTACCCCAAAAAATTTTAGAGGTGTTTGATGTGCATTTTCAAATTGGGATCACTAAACTTGATATATATGTTGATCAAATATGGAGGTTTGACAATAACAAAGTGACTTAAGTAACGAATAGTTAGTTAAGTGTCCATCTTAATAACATTTTACATTTATCTTAAAGAGATGAGATCATTAAAGAACAATGTCATATCAAAGAACAAAATAACACATCATAGCCATTCATTTTTCATCAAATAATAAAAAACCTCACTTTCCACCTTTTTAAAAAAAATTAAATATCTTGCAAACGATAAATCATCAAACGACAAAAAATACACCATCGCGGCGAGAATTAAATCATCTTTCTATAGAGGGGCACTTTTATATACTTTCGACGAACTTTTTTTGAATTTTTTTTTCAGTCATGTCTAAAAAAATCACGTGTGATTTGTAGCAGAATCACATGTGATTTCATAAAATCACATGTGATTTGTGATACAAATCACATGTGATTTTTCCAGACGTAACTAAAAAAAATCGATTTCATATACTTTTGACGATTTTTTAGTGTTAAAATTTTCGCGAAGAAAAATTACACGTGATTTGTAAAATCACTTGTGATTTGTTGTTTTTAAAAATCACGTGCTATTTCATAAATCGCATGTGATTTCACAAATTCACTTATGATTTTTAAAGTAATAAATCACGTGTGATTTCATAAATTCATAAATCGCATGTGAATTTACAAATTTACGTGTGATTTTTCAAGTAATGAATCATGTGTGATTTTTTCTGGGCAAAAATAAAAAAAAAAGTTCATCGAAAATATATAAAAGTGCCCGTCTATAGAAAGATAATTTAATTATCTTCGCGATGGTATAATTAAATTTTCGTAACGATTAACGGTTTGAGAGATATGTTAATATTAAAAAATAGGATGAAAGTGAGTTTTTTAATTAAATAAACATAGAATTTAATATAAGCCGTTAGATGGAAATAAACATTTTTTTTTATAGATCTTTTCTTTTATCGTAAAATGTATGATGTATCAATGATAATTTGTTTGAACATCTTCTGATAACATGTTTCTCAAAACCTTCGTACTTAAGCCTCGAAAGATCAAAAGATAAGACAGGAATTAAATTTTTCAAAACATACACTTCGATTATTATGACTGAATGTCGTAAAAGCTAGAATTTAGTGTTTACAATACTATACTGAGCACCAACAAGGATCCGCCCAATATTGCTGTACAACCACATGCATATGCTATCAAGCTTGAAAAATGTGAGCTCACATGAAGTTATACTATAAAATCAATCTGTCATCGAGTCTCAGAGAGCTCGATTGATGAAAGAATTGAAGATGCAAGATAACCTCTCAGAAATACATTAACCGTTTGTAAACAACTTGAAAATCAAAGAAAACTATCTTTTATATATATTCAAATTACTCTATACAAGAAAGTGATTGCATTTATAGACACCAATATATTGCTGAAGATTTGGACCACCATTTGGCGTATCCCACTACTTTTTTCCTCATTGTAACATTTTGCTCTTCAATAAGTTTTCTAACATATATTTTTGCTGTCAATCAATAGCATGTCTTTATATGATAATAACACCAAAATAATACATATGGTTTCTGGAACTTAACAACCAGTTCGATATGTTACAACCATGGTCAGTTTAAGATTACTCAAGACTCATTGATGAATCAATTAGATAAAAAAAGAAAGCAGTTTTATAATTTTTTTCTTAATGATGAACAATCAAACAAATCATTCGGTTATGATTAATAAAAGTGTTGATTAATGGTTTATTTTATTAGTCGTTTTTACCTTACGTTTAAATTGTAATAATGTATATTGAGCTAAAATAAAAAAAAAACTCAATATACTTAGTTAAGTATAGAAAAGAAAAATAGTATAAATAGGAGGCCTAACCTCAGAATTAGATAGTATTTTTCATTATATTTTCTTGTAAACTTCATAAAAAGCCAAATTTGAAAACACACACGCACACATTGATTTGATTATCCCAAGAAACATTTAATCATAATATGAACGATCAATAATATTTTTTTTTGAACGGCGATTTATTAAAACACTAGCAAGGAGCTAGATCAAACAAGAACAATATAAGGGTTCTTA
>BQNB010170507.1:0-13669 GCA_026074375.1 Tanacetum coccineum | reverse complement strand
TTTAACTCACTTATTGCAATGTCTTTGTCTTGTAATTGAGCTTTTAGATATTGAATTTCAAAATATTTGACATTTAATTCTCGAAATGAATTTGATTCTTTTTGTTTTGAAATTTTGTCATTATTAAGTTGTTCCTGACTTTGCTGTAAAGCGAGTTCAAGATTAATTGCATGTTTTTGAAGTGCTTCAAAACGTTTTGACGTTGTGTTTCTTTTTAAAAGCTTATTTTCAAGACTTTGACATTTTTCTAAAGCTTCCAAATAATCACATTGCAGATTAGTCACTTCATCAAGTTTAGTGTACACACCAAGTATTACATGCATGTGATCAGCATAGTAATATTCCCTGGAAAGTCGGTCGATTTTATTCGAAAACTTTATTTTTTGAGTTTCTAGTTAAGGTTTGAGAGAGTCTACTTCATGTTCAAGAGAATTAAAGTATCTCAAATCATCAACCATTTCCTCTTTCAAACACAAGTGAAATTTTTCTAAACCATCATTGATTTTTCGAATTTAGGGACAAAATTTTCCTTCGATTGTGGTTTAAATGAATGGATCAATGTGACCAAAATAAGTCCTTTTAGCAATTGTTTGTTTGCAACGTTCCACTCCATCAAAAATCGTGTCAACACTACTTTTAATTTGGAAAAGTTCTTTAGAGCTTTTACATTTTTTCTCCCAAAGAATGGATTCATCCATCCATTTTTCTAACAAAGTTGTTTGTTTATTAAAAGACTCCTTTAAATTTCCATTATTGACAGATGTTTGACTCATTTTTGACCTTTCTGAAAAATATCGTTGTCCAGGAGACTTTTCACGTTGTGGAACGAACAAATCATAAAGATTATTCAAGTTTTTATAATCAAAAAGTTTGATTAGATCACTTAATTTTGATCGACTTTCTTGGGCAAGACGAATCGTTTCATCAAATTCAGGAGCTAACATTAAAGCAAGATATCATTATAGCAACCTATATCATACAGACGAGGATTCGCTCTTTGATCTTTCTTGAGGAACTCAGGTTTTACAAAACTCGTTTTACAATTACAATTAAGAATATTCATTGTTTGAACTAATTGACTGGTTTTGTAAACAATATCATCCAAAACTTTGATTTTATTCTCCAAAGCAATGACTTTTTCGATTTCTTTGTCTTCACGAGTTTTGTGAAACTTTGTCTGAGCCTCTTTTTCTTGTGACATTATGGAGATGGTTTCTTGATGTGCAACAAGCTCCTTTTTCATTTCTGAAATTGTTTGATTTAAATCATTTATCTTTTGAGTATATTCATTAAATGACTTTTCAGATTCCATTTCGTATGACATTAAATCTCCTTTAGCTTTGCACAATCAATTTCCATATTTGACGCATAATTCACATCATGATACCTATCAAGTTCAGCTTGGAACTTCTTAAGGTCTTTGAACATCAATTGATTGGTCTTTGAGAGTTCATTGTTTGCTTCTTTGAAATGGTTATTCGATGATTCTAAACTTTTATTTTTGGTTTTGAAATCCTTAATTTCAGTTTTCAATTTATCAACTAAAGTCTTGTTTGATGATTCCAAAAGTTTATTACAATTTTTGCTTTCATCAATTTCACATTTTAGTTTCTCAATTAAAGAAGCAAGCAAATCACGTTCTCTTGCAAGATCATCATCATCATCCTGGTCAACAGTTTCTCCATTAGTACTCATATCTAATGAATCAATAGTGATGTTAGTATCACCTTGTTCCTCCAGATATGTGTCATTAACAGATTCAGGTTGCTCAGGATGTTCTCAGTCATTGGCAAACACATTATAGTTATCATCATCATTTTGTACCTTTTGCAATGACTCAGTATCAAAGATGGGTCCAAAATTGTCAGCAGCATTTAGAGTAACCTCTTGAATCTGTGCCATATACATATTATGTGCTTCCATATCCTGATCGTCAGGTTCATCATCAGTGTCATCCTTCTAATCAGCTTGTTCTGCATTCAACCGAAATCCAGCTTCCTCTTGCTTATACAATAGCATTTTTTCCTTGTGATAAGCTGCATCCTTTGCCCATTTCGGTTTCTAACATTCCCTTGATACATGCCCATATTCCTTGCAATTATAACATTGAATCCCAGACTTTTGCACTACATGTGTACCTACATTCTCCCTAGCCCCAGCAACATTAACTGTCCTCTGATTATCATACATAGTACCTCTATTGATTCTTGGAGAATTATCCTAGTTAGCTCTACTCGTGTTTGACGAAGTTCAGAGGTTGTTGTTGGTAGGTTTGTAGATTTTCTTGAATGACAGAGAGATTAAAGCCATGAGTTTATCAATCTCCTTATCCTTTGACAATGCATCATCTTCAACAACCATTTTAGGTTCTTGATCACAAGTTGGTGGAGGAGAATTGACAATTGTTTACCTCTGCTTCTGGTAGCAGCTTGTTGTGATTTAGTTGAGGAATTTTGAGTGTAGTGATTAGGATGGTTTTGAGGATGGTAAACTGGTTGTTGTTGAGTAACAAGTGCAAGTAGATTAGCAGTACGTGCTAGTCTTTCAGCTCTTATCTTGTTGACTTCATTATGATGTTGCTTTAGGATGTCATAAAGTTTGTGATAGGAGACTGTCTTCAGCTCTTAACTTTGCTTAATAAGCGTCACAAACCTTTGCCATTCTGGTTGTAATTGAAGTAAGAACTGAACATTCACTTGATGATTTGTAACATCACACTGATTTCTGACAAGCTCATTCATCATCTTGTAGAACCTTGAGTAATACGATTCAAGTGATTCACCATCCCGTGATGTGAATTTTCCAAACTCCCAATATAAATTGGTTTCAAGATCTTGGACATTGATTGATTCACCCTGTTTCAACCTTTCAATAGCTTTCCACATTTCACATGCATTTGGACAAGCATCAACCGTGGAGTAGATATCGTTATCTATCCCTGTGAGAATTATCTGAACAGCTTCAGCTTCAGCATTCAGTTGATCCCGTATGTCTTGTGAAACATTCTTGTAGTTCTATATATACCCTTCTGTAGTGATTTCTGAACTACCTTTAGAAACTGGAACAGTGTTTTCAGTCTACTTGAATTTGTAAGGTGGATTCTGGAGACAATAGTGGATGAGTTCATTGTTGGGTTTGGTGTCGATGTATCTCTTGATTCTGGATTTCCACTGAACGTAATTACCCGGTGCTAACATTGGTGGACGGTCTTTACCACCTGCTTCCATGATAGCATTGTGAAGAGCATTCGATGTTTGAGTTTGCAAATTGTTATTGGTATTTGACATTTTGATTTGTTGTGAATGGATATTGGATCTTAAGTAGGTAAAGTGATTGTTGTTGTGGAGTGGTTTAATGAAATTCAATCACATTAACGATCACGAATTTTAATAAATCTATGATATAAATCAAGAAGAAACCGTGAAATGATAATTGTTTTTGAAGTTAAGGTTTAATGTTGTAGAGTTAAATATTTATTTAGTCCAAGTAAAATTTATAAGCTCTTGATGATTAATGGTCCAAGTTTGTGTATTACAGAAGTTTGTCTAAGTATAAAATGGCAAACCACCACGAAGTTTAGCAAACCGCTGCCCCTTAGCAAACCGCCACTTGAAACACACCTTTGGCAAGAAATCTTAATCAAACCGCCACTTGAATTTTTTTTTCTGGGAAATTAGGTTTTAAAAACGGGGGTTTTCTTTAACAAACCGCTGTCAAAAATTAAACAAGCCGCCGGATTGAACTCAGTCAAACCGCTGGCAAATTATGGCAAATCGCTGCCTAAACCTTTAGACAAACCGCTGCTTTAGCTGACAAACCGCTGGCTAAGACGAATAACCAAACCGCTGCCTTTTAACATTACTAAATCGCTGCCAGTGAGATTAAACTGCTGCCAAATATATAGGACAAACCGCTGCCTATTTAAAGACCAAACCGCTGCCTTTTGTAAACAAACCGTTGGCATATTCAAAGTGGTAAACCGCTGTAAAATTTTGTAGCAAACCACTGCCTAGTAAGAACTAAGCAAACCGCTACCTTTATCAAACCGCTGCCTAGTACAAACTGGTAAACCGCCGCCTCTTTATACCAAACCGCTGCCTAGTTTTGAAATGGGCACTGGTTTGTTTAGGAAACCTAAGAAAACATGTAAACCGCAGTGATCTGTTAATCAAACCGTTGTTTGAAAGTACCAAACCGCCACTGAATAGAAAACAATAAACCTTAACGAAAAACTTGCCAAACCGCTACTATAACAAGTCAAACCGCTACACTAGCTAACAAACTGCTGGCAAGTCACTTTCAAAGTGAGGACCACGTACAAACCACTGCCAGTACTCTCTTTTGTTTTCTTTCTATACTTTCGGCTACCAAACAAAACAAGTACATTTCTTGTCATAATCCTCTACAAACCGCTACCAAGAGCTAAGAAGCATAACTTAGCTTCGAAAATAAGCTCAATCTCCTAAATAAGCCATGAAAAAACCACGATAGACTTAGGAAATAAGCTATGACATGTAGGAACAAGGAAAGTACAAGACTATTTGAACCAACTAAGCAAAAAGAACTCAAAAATAAGAGAAAATAAGCCACGATCTTATAAGCTTCAAATAAGTTAGTTTCCAAGGAAAATAAGCCACGAATGCAAGTAAAAACGAAGCTAGAAACTAGTAGAATTAAAAAGCTTAAAGCTTTAGACCAAATAAGCCACAACCAAAACCAAGCCGTGAGCTTATGACTTAAAAATAAGCTCGAAATAAGCCTAAAGAACCCACGAACACCATATAATAAGCAAACCACACACACGAATTCCTCCTAGGCTCTGATGCCAATTGTTAAGAATAAGAAACACTAACTAGAGACGATCTGGATGTCAGGGAGGATTAAACAAATAAGTTTCCATATTAGATTGATAAAGAGAAAAGGGAAGATGTGTGTATGCTTGGTAGAGAGAAAACACACACACACACTTCTTATGAGATACAAATTAATGAATCCTCACCCCTCCATGGATGTATAGAGGGGGTATTTATAAGCGTGTGACACAATAACTATCCTAACTTGACATTATTAGTCCCTACGTGTCATGCCTTACCATATCTAATGTAATTCCGTATAAGTCAACATATTTTAAGGTTAACAATCTCTCACCATGATCATCTCTTCCATTTTCTGTTCCTTGGCCTTAGGACTCGTTAAATGTCTCGCTTTCTCTTTTGGTCTTTCTCCTAACACTCTAAGCACCTTGCCATCTAGTAGGGGTATTCTAACTACTTTCTCATGACTAATTATTTTAGCCTTGTGGTTAGACAACCAATCCATACCTATGATCACATCGAAACTCCCACTTCTGAACAGTATCAAACTAAGGTCAAACACGTGGCTATCTATTTCTAGTTTGCTTGACTTATCGATTCTAACTAGTTGCCCTGCTAGTCTATGTCTTAATCTCATATATAAACATTAAACTCCTGTGGTTATGCTATCAACGGTATAAAAGTTGTGGAAACAAACTCTCCATGTTCAGCACAGGTCAATAAGGTTGTGGCATAATGATTGTTCAAAGTGAACGTACCTGTCACGATGTTCGGGTCGCGAGCCTCCTCTGCTCCCAACATAAATGCCCTTCTACGTGTGGGTAACTTTGTTCTACGACCTGACTCTCATCATTAGCTCAATGTGGTTAGGATGTTTGATTGGCTTTTGCTGGTTAAACCTATGCATGTTGACTTGTAATGATGGTACCTCCAATCACACGCATGCTCCACGGAGATGCAGGATTCCTAGATTTAAGGGTTCATATTCCTAGGTACATTACAATCCATTCGCCAATATGTCTGGGCGGTTACAGAGAAACATGTGGATAGGTGCTAGGTGGATGGGAAGGTTAAGATGGATACCTTGGGTGCCGTACCCGTGTTTCTCTATAAAGGATTTGTGGTTGTAGCAAAAGCATTTCTAGTCCTAGTTCTCTTGTTATCATCCCTCACATTCCTATCCTTGCTAGGTTTTCCTCAATTTCCTCTCTTCTCAAGGTTCTTTTGATTGATCCATTCCTAAGGGTTTCATCAGTCAGTGTGCTAGCAATCTGCACAGCCTTTTGAATGGTCGTTGGCTCCGTTGCTGCCACCATTCCTCAAATCTGTAGAGCAAGGCCATACACGTACCTCTCAATCCTTTAGTTTTCCGGGGTTACTAAATGAGGAACTAACCTAGCCAACTCATGGAATCTGTTAGTATACGCAGCATGGCCAGCCCCGGCCATAAAGTGATTCCACAACTGAGTTTCCAACTTTTGCATCTCCTTACTCGGGCATAATTCCTCCCTCATTAAAGTCTTAAAGTCTTCCCAAGCCATACCAACAACAATCTCTCAAGCTCGTGTGTGGATCTGAGAGTTTCACTACGTAAGGGCCTTACCGACAAATGAACCAGCAGTGTACTTCACTTTTTGGTTTTCCTCACACCCACTCATATCCTGAACTAACTCCATCTTCTCTATCTAACGGGTATAGACTATAGCACCTCCCTTCCCGTCATACTCTTTTGGGTTACAAGCTAAGAACTTCTTATAGGTACAACCCATTCGGTTGTTGTTCACAATGACATTCCTAACATCGCCCTGGATGTTGTCATTGACGGCATCGCCGATTTGATTTCTAAGGTTCCCCAGATTGCTGCTATGGTTGCCTACTTGAGTTAAGATAGTGGGAAGTAAATTTTGCACCTGCTATACAATGATAGTGGAGAAGTCGGGGACTCCGTCAACACCATCATTCACCTCATTACCTTGACCACCTATTTGGCCACCTTAACTATCAATCATACCATTACCCTGATCATTAGATCGACCTCTAGTTCTACCACCTCCCCTACCAGTCCGTCTACCTGTTCTTCTTCCTAGTGGTGCGACAGCTGCCCGGCCAGCACTTCGTGTCGTCATCCTTGGTAGCATTATCTACATGAGGGAGGACATAGGTAACGTTAGGTAGGCGGGAAGGTTAATATATATAGGATAACTCAATATATAATAATACGCATAATACGGTCCTAAGGTGTCAACACTTATTTGTGTGAACGATATTACTAAATACACCTGAGTCGTGATACATTTATAACTACGTTGGCCATCGTATTTATACTCGTATCCTTTCTCAGTTATACTCAGTATTGAGCTCACACATTTCAATGATTGACTTAACTAATACGATAGACGATACGTATGCGCAAAGCAAGTAATAGGCACACATAAATCCTATTATGCAACTATATGAAGGTTCCTAGGTTATAGTCTAGGCCAAACTACCTAGTTCTCTATAACCTTGGCTCTGATTACCAATATGTCACACCCCAACATAGGCAGAAACACGGGTATGCGACGAAGAATGATCAATCATAACACAAGATAAAAAATAGAGAAATCTAAAATGCATTAATGAAAAGTGTCATGATGATCTTCAAACTCAAATACAGGTTTGAGTGAAGTCCCAACAAGAAAATATCAAATAGTTGCCAATTATTACAACCAAACGCCCACGCAGGGTTTCATACTAGTCTTGAATCAAAACATCAACGTACTAAGTTCAAAACAAACACCAAATGCAAGACCTCTCAATACATGATCCATACAGGATAATCTTAAGGTCTGATAGCTCGCATCACAACCTTAATGATCATTAACTTCACCTAAAAATGATACTCGAAAAGGTCAACAAAAATGTTGGTGAGCTCGTAGGTTTGAAGAAAACCCAGTCGATGTGCCAATATTTCAAATAGTAGAAAATTATGCAATATGACAGTGAATACATGTAACATATTTCAAATCCCATGACCTAGCATCCACGTGCTAGTCATCACACCAACATATACCAATGCTCTTGGAGTCGCAACTCTGAGGTCACCCGCACCTAAAGCCTACCAGCTAGAGCATTTACTTAGGGAAAGACTGTCAAAAACATAGCAAATCCATGTTAATCACATACATTGCCATGCATCTCGATGCACGCAAGTACAATCAAACCACATAATATTCACATAGCAGTCATAAGCACATAAAATTGTCCCAAAAATAAAACCACGTTTCGCACAGTTTAGAAAATCAGTTCAAAACACATTTGATTATCATTTTCTCCCAAAGGAAAAGATTTAAAAAGTGGGGTTACGAGAACTCACCTCAAGAAAAGGTGTCTAGCAGCAAACTCAATATCATACAAGCAAATGCAACGACGTCCAAACACGACCTAGTCCAATTAATGTTCCCAGTAGACATTTATTTCCAAAACAGTTTTCAGGTTTGATGCATAGAGGTCAGATGCTCGTTGTACGGTCATCCTTAACATTTTCAGTGGTGTGATGGTTGACAACTTAGTTTCAAAAGATAACATACTCCAACTCAGACCTTAAATAATATATATACTTATACTATTTAATATAATAGTCGGGAAATATAAGAAAATTCTTATAATAAACACTTATAAATATACTTCGGTAAATCCATTCGGTACTATTAGTTATCATTAATTAATCATTTAGATTATAAGTAATGAAACGTTTATTTATACTAGACAATTTAGAGAAGTTTCGTAAAAATATATTTTTCGTCTTTTAGTCGACGTACTAAGATAATAATATATTTTTATTTTATCGTAAAATCACGTTTTGAGTAAAAATTCTAAGTATAGACTTTTTATAAAATTTCGACATGACCCGTTCGTTTATACCACGTTTTCCAAGGTTTTAAACCTTAATTTCAAACATTTTTCCACAATTTCACCATTTCCCGACAAAGCACCAAAATCTTATCTCGCAACGTTTATCAAAGCATATTTCTCCAAAACGACTTTCAATGTCATTACATAAGTATGTTTTACTTTCCAAAAGTCCGCCAAAACTTTTAAAATAACTAGTTTACGCTTATTGGGCCTTAAGGCCCAACAGCGGCCCATTAAAGTATTCGTAGTTATATAATGCAATTTAAGCCCAAAACTAAAGCCCATTAATAGAAATAAGTCCAAATCAATAGCTAACAAAATATTCTGAACCACAATAAGCTCTCAAAAAGCCGCGGCTTATTGGGCTTATTGGGTCGTGAGTCCATAAGCTCCATATTATATAAAATAAGCTTTTAAAATAAGCTAATAAGCTACGTAGTATATTCGGTTATCACCATAAGCTATCAAAATAGTCCACAAACATACGACATATGAGGTAAATAACCAAAAATACTTTTCTTGTACTTCATCAAATTGCCGAGAGCTAATAAGCCCAAATTAAGCTCGAAAATGCTTATAAATAAGCCAAATAAGTCACTAACCAAAATAAGATAAACAGCATATAAATGTTTTTCAACCATCACAACCACGTCAATAAAACTACAAAACCTGATTCTCTTTTGTCCCTATTCGAACCAAACGCAACCCTTAATAATCTTCACAAAATTTTCGTGTTCGATTTTCAACAAACGCACCGTACAACTAGCTTTTATGCATCATTTAACACTCAAAAGTACAAGTTAAATGTAAATTTAGAAAACTTACAAAGAGGATTTTGAAAAGATGACACAAATGCGAACCAGACAACCCAAACGTTGTTTAAATGATTACCCGAGCACTAGAATCAACCCACGACTCTTAAATCATCATGTTTTTTTATCAAGTTACAAAAATTTTAGTGTGTGTGTGTGTTTTAGGTCGGACGAGCCAAGAGAGAAAGAAATAAAGTGTGTGTGTGTTTGTTGGATTCAAAATGATGAGAAATGTGTGTTTAGGATATGACAAAATGCTATTGTACCAAAGGTTGGGACCTTGAAGCTAAAATTAAGCCTTCTTGTCCCCCCCCCCCCCCCATGAGCTAAAAACCGGCCATAGGATCCTAGGGGTCTCGGGTTGGTTCATTTTGTGTCGGTTTTCATTAAGACTCCCCAATCTCGACTCAAAAATATTTTCAATGGTTCCTAGTATTAATTTTATTCACTTATAAATACTTTTCCCATAAAGTTGAGTATTAACACCGACATAGTTCCAATTTATACTTCCAAAACTCATTTTGGAAGTAACGGGACGTGTCGGAATCATTTTCAGCATTTCAAGCTTATTACGGGCAAGACTACCGGAACTACATTCAACATACATAAAAATCCTCTAAAAAAGGTTTATCACAAGCATCATACTTATAAAATAACCCAATCACATTTATTTCTCCACCGTCAATATGGTACATGTTCTAACGAAACTGACAAAAGTCAAATAGTCAAAGGACTAAATTAGAACATTCAAATCTCAAAAAAGGGCAAGGGTTACAGAGAAGATGGTTAGAGCTCCTAAAGGATTATGATGCCAATATTCAATACCACCCGGGGAAGGCAATTGTTGCAGATACCCTTAGTAGGAAGATTTACGGGAGCATGTCTTGTCTTATTACTCAACCAAAGATTGTGGCCGACTTGAACCGTTCAAAAATGAAGATATACATTAGTAAGGTAGATGATGTCATAGCTCAGATAAGAGTTGAATCTACTTTATTGATGCGTATTAAGGAAGCCCAGAAAGACGACGGTGAGTTATGGGCTATTATGCAAAATTTAGAGGATGGTAAACAAGATGAGTTTCGGCTAGATGATCATGGAGTGTTGTGGTGCGGGGATAGATTATGTGTTCCTGATAATACTGAGATTCGAGAAGCATTATTATCCGAGGCACATAGTTCTCCAGTTTCTATTCACCCGGGATTTGAAACAAAACTTTTGGTGGAGTGGAATGAAGAAAGATGTTGCAGAATTCATGGCGAAATGTCTTACTTGCCAACGGGTGAAGATTGAGCACCAACGGGCTAGTGGACTTTTGCAACAGTTAGAAATTCCCATTTGGAAGTGGGAGAAAATCACCATGGATTTGGTAACCGGGCTACCTAGGACGATGAGGAAGAATGATGCAATCTGGGTAGTGGTTGATCGACTTACAAAGTCAGCTCACTTTTTAGCTATTCGTGAAGGATACTCTGCTAGTAAGTAGGCAGAAATTTTTCAAAAGGAGATTGTTAGACTTCATGGCATTGTTGTGTCAATTGTTTTAGATCGTGACCCGCGTTTTACATCGTAGTTTTGGAAGGGATCTCAAAGGGCTTGGGGTACAAAGCTTAATTATAGTACGACATTTCATCCTCAAACAGACGGTCAGTCAGAAAGAACTATTCAGACATTGGAGGATATGTTGAGGTGTTGTGCTCTTGAATGGACAGGAAATTAGGATGATTATCTTTGCTTGGTGGAGTTCGCATATAATAATAGTTGGCATATAAGTATTGGCATGACACCTTATGAGATGTTGTATGGGAGGAAGTGTAGATCTCCCAATATGCTGGAATGAGGTTGGTGAAGAAACTATTGAAGGCCCCGAGCTGGTTAAGATCACTAATGACAAGGTAGAGGTTGCGAAAGAGAAGTTGAAAGAGGCTCGATCAAGACAGAAGAGTTATGCTGATAAGCATCGTAGGACCTTAGATTTTAAACCCGATGATCATGTTTTTCTTAAGTTTACAAATGGAAAGGTGTTAATCGTCTTTGGTTTAAAGGGAAATCGCTTAGTCCAAGGTTTATTGGTCCGTTTGAAATGTTGGAATAAAACTAAAGTAAATAAAAGAAAGTCTCCAAGCATGATCTCTAAGGTCCAGCTAGCTCTCATCACACATCCCCGTTAACCCTGAGTACCTGCCGCGGAAGGAAGAAAATGCGGCTGAGCTAATTGCCCAGTGCGCGGATGTAGATAACAAATAACAGTAGCATAATATATAAGAGTGAAGAAAGAAAAATACCAAGAGATAATAAAGAAAATTTCCCCATCATACAAACTGGAAAAATCATTCCGAACGTGAGCCTACTTGGGAACTCGAGGAATCTATTCGTGAGCGATACCCGCGTCTTTTTTATTAGAGGTGCCATTTACTTTTCGTGGTACAAATTACTCATCGTTGATTTCGCGGACGAAATCTTTTTAAGTAGGTTATGTTATAATAACCTGTCAAAATTAGGAAATATTGTTCTCTTTGCTTTCGGGGACGAAATCATTTTAACGAGGATGTGCTATAATGACCCGAAACTTTAAGTACAGATATTCTATCCTTTCTTTTAAGGATTCTTATGACATTCGATCCGTATCTATTTGCATTTTTGAAATCCCTATATATATTTCATAGCCTTTGATTCGTTATTCGTTTGCTACCTATTTGATAATTTAATTGAAACATTGAACTCGTTTGACACATGCTTCATTTGACATTGCCATGATATGAATTTATCCGTTTTGTTTATACATGATCTTCTTTGGACATAATATGTTTTGTTTTGATATGCTATATGAACCCTTTGTTCTATTTCGATACCCGAGCTAACTAGCCATGGAGGTAACATGGCCGCGTCATTGAGGCACCAATGGCGTGACACTATCTGTGGCGGTGTGATCAGTCCACGACGTTCCCTTTTGTTTTGTGTGCTCATTATGCACTTTGCCATATATGATTTGATTTGTAGGGAGCATATGAATGCATCCTAGGCTATGTTATGATATGATTATTTATGGTCTGATATGGCCATGCGGTCGAGTGATGTAGTGCCATACACACCTTCCGTCGATACGATTTTGATGCACTGGAGTTGCGACCAGTGTATCCTTGTGATACTTGATATGATATGATTTTTAGCACGTGGAGTGCACTTGATATGATATGATGTAGGATACTCGGTATAAATATCCTAAACATTTCCTTCAGCCTTTTATTTCTTTGATTAATCTGGTGTTGAGGTGATTGTATGATGGGGAAATTTTCTTTATTATCTCTTGGTATTTTTCTTTCTTCACTCTTATATATTATGCTACTGTTATTTGTTATCTACATCCGCGCACTGGGCATCAGGGTTGACGGGGATGTGTGATGGGAGCTAGCTGGACCTTAGAGATCATGCTTGGAGACTTTCTTTTATTTACTTTAGTTTTATCGCTGGACCTAGTATTAAATAAAATTGGAGCTTGAACCTTGTAAACTCTGATTTTGGTTTATGGTTGAACTTTGCCTATTTATGAACTTATTAATAAGATTGATCATTCAAGTTTAGTTGCTTTGTCATTATTTGTAACCTCTCATTCCTATGTCGGGGCGGGGGTGTTACAGAAATTTGTAACAATGGTCCTTGTTCTGCTATCTGTGTACAAGTCTTGGTCCGAGGTGAAAAGCCCTTGGCGGTTCATGAGGTCAACGTAATACCTATTATCAAATACATTTGGAGACCTAATGTCCGTGAAAGTTGTGTTGGTGGAATTTGATGTTGGGCAAGTTACTCTTAGGTTGTTGTAGAAGGTTTGGTCCATGCTTGAACTAATTTGACAACAATAATGATCAATATGCAAACCTATGAGATGCTCAGGGACGTTATCGTACATATATAGTTAAACAACAAAATGATTCAAGTTATTTAAATGATAAATATTAGTGTAAGATTTTAGCAGGGGCGGCTCAACCTCCTCGGAGGCCTAAAACGAAGCCTTAAGACGGGGCCCTTTTATCGAAGTTATCTGCCAAAAAATCTTTTATTTAAAATTTACCTTTTTAAGTTTTTATGTGAAATTTTTGATTAGTTTCTCGAAATCAATATAGTATGATATTTCATTTGTAATTGATAATT
>BQNB010170504.1:0-13669 GCA_026074375.1 Tanacetum coccineum | reverse complement strand
AGTTTTTGGTATTATTCGTTAACTCGGTTAGTTTACCTTGGCTAAAACAATTACTCTTGTATTAATTATGATGTTTGAAGGCTAATACCTTTGGGTATTAGCCATTATTATGAAGATCTGAATGTTTGGTTTTGTTTATATCTTAATTGCTTAATTTATCATTGTATGCTTGTTTATGTTTATCAATTCATACTTCTTTACATGCTTTTGTATGCGACCTATCATTCAACTGGATCTAGTCATACGGACCAAGTAATCTAAATGCCGGGATAGCTCTTCATATAGTAATTTATACATCTAGAATCATAGGATCATAAGTATTGTCCTTCTCAAATTGTGCTAAGGATACGCTTCTGGCTTAACTAGTTAACGGAAATTGCCTTTGGTTTATTGAACATGTTGACTAGTAGGTAAATCTAGATAATTCAACAAATAATGTTCTGATTCCATTGGATAGTTGGAGAAGTGGACTACTAGAGTATAAATTGCCATTAAGCAGTAATTGGGTAAAGTCTCTATGAGCTAGGGTTTAACAAGATCATCATTGCTTTAATCCCAAAGATAGATTATAATCAACTAATAAGGATGCTTTATCCGGATGCTTTAATTGTGATAGAATTAATGTGTCTAGGTCTTAGGATGAAGTCCCGCCTAAGTCTAAGAATGATATGCCTCTTCGAGATAAGTAGTCATTGCACTGAATAAATAAACCAACTTCTAATCGGATTAATGATGGCTAATACAGTTTTATATCATAAGGCTCGACCGCTCTTTTATTTTTTGTTAATTTGCTTGCATGGGTTAAAGTGTCTTGAATTGATTATAGTCACCAACAAACTCGTGCAAATCTCTCAGGCTGAAACCCCCATTTTTACCTGTTAGAATTAGGATTAGAACTAACATAGGATTAGCATAGGTTTGAGTTAGATTAGAATTAACTTAGATTAGATAACCAAAATATAAATAAATTGCGAGATTTAACCTCGCTTCATGTGTTCGACACCCTACTTACCATGAATCTACCACCGACAGGGTACACTGCCTGTTAAAGTGTTATTTTTGGTTAAGTTAGCAAAATATAAATTTAAAACTTGAACTATCATAAATAAACACTACACAACGACACATCATTTACCTATCGAGAGATAAACCACATTGCTATGGTAACTAAAATGATTCATTCAATCTACATTCCTGGTGTGGATTCCCATCAACTACGAATGAAAATGTTTCCTCTCTCGTTGGCTGATGTGGCAAAACAATGATGGATAAACGAAGGAGACAGAAAAATTAACGTTTGGGAAGAACTTGTTGAGAAAATTTTATGTAAATTTTATCCTGAATCATACTATGGAGAAGAAGAAATGTTAGACGAAAGAGACAACTGGGGGATTGATCCACTCGAATTCATATCGCGAGTAAATTCGTCATTTGATAAACACATGAAAATGGATGGAAGAACTAAAAAAGTATTATTCCATTCTTGGATGAATGGGAGTTAGAATAAGAGACAATCGTGCCTTGAATATTTATCCATTTTAACGTTTGAGAAATCAATAATTTCATATTTTAGCTTCGGGAGCTTATTTATTTTTTATTTTAATACTTTTCGACTTTTATCCGCGTTTGGCCGAAACCGCATCAAAATAGTGTCTTTACAATTTTTAATATTTTAAAAACGCTTTAAAAACAAATAATGTTTCAATATATATATATATATATATATATATATATATATATATACTATAATAGTAAATATATATATATATATATATAAATATTTGTATATATATGTTAAATATATGTATGAATATACATTATGTATGTATATATATTATACTATGTAATATATATATATAAATATATGTATAATATATATAGGTATTGTATGTATGTAATGTATGTGTGGTGGAGTGTGTGTTTGTGTGTGTATCATTTATAACATAACATATAAACCAAACACCCTCTTATTATATTTTTACTCCTACTAAATCTTAAAACAAACACACCCTTATATTTGTATTTCCTCCAACAAAACCAAAAACCAAACATCCCCTTATTTTTTTTGAAAGGCTTGGGAGTTAATTTAGTCACATTAGGAAGTATATTTACCCCCTTTTGTATCATTATCCTACATTCCTAAAACACACAGCACAAGATATAAAAAAATCAACTCTCTGTTTCTTTTCTCTCTAGTTCGACGACACCAACAACATAACCACCATCACCACCAAAAATCTTCAATCTTGATTCCTAAAATCCATTCCATCCAATCTCAAATCATTCCTACATAAACCTCCATCATCCTTTTCAATTAAAATTCACCATGCATGATTTCTATTAAATTCTTGATTTTCCAAGATTTGTGATTTTAGGTTTTTAGTTTAATTAAGGGTGATCAAAGTAACAAGGGGTGGATTATAAGTGTTTAATCAAATTTTGGTGCAACAAAAATCGGTTCGGATCAATGTTTTTGGGGGGTGTGGTGTTCGGCCAGAAATCAAACCCACAAGGGTTTGATAGTGTTGATTTTCCTTCTCTTGATTTCGCGTTGTAAGCTTCTTATTATTCTTTTTGTATTGTTTAATCTTATATATACTTGCATGTAGGTTGATTGTGCTTAAGAATCCATGAAGTAGCACCCTAAGTGGTTAGTTTCCGCAGCGTTGTATTTTAGGGTGTTTAACAGAGTGGTATCAACAGAGCACTGGTTATAGAGAACTAGGTCGTTTTCAAAACCTAAACTATAACCGTTTTTCGAAAAAATTTAAGAGTCTTTTACCATTGAACGATATCCGTGCGCGCTTGCTCCCAGGTAACTTATATGCTCTTTTTTGCATCCCTACTGTTATTACATAGATAATGAGTACATAACACTTAGTTATGAACTACCGCTCCTCTTCTTTGCGTTTAATCTTATGACGCCTTACGATTTACCTTTATATCGGCCGGTTAAATATAGTATATTTATATATAAGAGAGTTAGTAGGATCAAATGAGAAGTTTCTTAAAAATAAGAAGGATAAAGAAGTAACTATAACCGTATATCCCTGAGAGTGCACCGACTTAAATAGATGCATCCTAAATCTTAGATGCATATATAATGCATCATAATTGTTTTTTATATCTTTTATTAATGCATATACTTAATTAGATGCATTTTAGATTTGTCTATTTTTTGTTCCTCTAACATGTGCCCAAAATCAGCAAAAATCAATTGCCACCATCCTACACGATCAAAAAATTTTTGAAACTCAAAATGGTGCATCTAAATAAATAGAAATGCATCTAATGCAAGTCGTTGCATCTCAAATATGTGGCTTTAGTCACTTCTCACCACTTCTTATTTTAATTTACTTCTCACTAAATCCCTACTATATATATATATATATATATATCGACCACTCCGAAAATCGCACTTCAATGTTTTCTTATTTTCCTCAGCTCGAACATCAATACTAATATCATATAAGGATACCCGTACGTATATGAGCTACCTTCTTTAATCTCTTATGCTCATCTTCTGGTTTGCCATTATCTAATTATATAGAAGTGATTTGTGTGAGTCTAACTATTCAAGGTCGTTGTGTCGCCTTGGTGTTATGGCTAGCGTGATTTGAATTTTGGATCAGATGAGTACGTCTACTCATGTTATATTGTGATTAGGATCGGAGGGGTACGCCTACCCACATGTTGTGGAATCACTGTCTATGCTTTTTAATCGAGCTTGCTTGATGCGAGTGCTAACCGAAGCCTAAATGTGAAATCGTCTACAGTAATAATAATTACTTACATATGTGTATAGTACTATAGTACGTCTTAATGAGTTCGTTTACTACAATATACTGTGAGTGATGCGACAATCTCCGAAACACTTACGTGACTTTACTTTATTTCCTTTTGATGGTATTGAAATTCGGTGTAGTTTGTCAATTCCGCTAGTTATTTTCTCTATCGTCCCCACCCGAATTTGAAACACATCTTTCTTATGCTTTTGAATCGCATATATTGCTTCATAATCTATTGTTTTAAAGTCTTCCATTCGATGGGGGTACTACTTTATCTTTGTCAACCATTAACGTGCGTCGTCTTTTGGGCACTTACCTACTGAAACATGATTGACTAACTTACTCCTATCTCTTCACGTAATACTTCCTAGGATTTTGAAGAATCGAAGCCCGCTAAAGAGACCAAAAACCCTTTTACTTATGTAGCATTTGATCGTTGTTGGATATGTGTTTTAATGTCGCCGTACTTAGTAGGATGATTTATAATCATCTATTGAAATGAATTGGGACGCTTCTTCAGTGAATAAGGAAATTATATATATATATATATATAATATATATATATATAATATAAATATATATATATAAATATTTATAAATATATGATATAATATATAAATGTACAATATGTATATATGATATGTATATATATGTAATATGTATATGTATATTATAGTCTATGTACAAGTAATCTATGTGCATTGCATATATTGCATGTGCATATATATTGCTGTGCATATATACGCATACGCATATATACGCATACGCATACGCATATACGCATACGCATATATACGCATAAGCATATATACGCATACGCATATATACGTATACGTATATATACATATACATATATATATATATGTATGTATAATATATATTATTTCGATGTATCTATTTTTCCCTATCTTATAAATACTAAGTCGCGTCAACATCTTTTAGGTCGCGACAAAATCGTTGGTGCTATCTACTCCTTAGTTGAATTTCTTCGCTCGATCATCTTCTATATACTGAGTTCATAGCCTCCGCCTTTACAAAATTAATGTTTAAATTAAACGCCCGCGAGGGAGATACATGCTAGTTTTATAAATTAAACACAAGTTGTTTTCGGTATGCTCGACCCGAATATATATCTTGATTGCATGAGTAGCATTTGCAAAAAGACCCCAATTTCGTGAACCGTCAACTACCTATGATGGGTAGCCGCTGTTACAATTAATAGATCTATGGGCTTGACAACCCGGTTCGGTGTTTGGTGATGCATCCATTGCGGGAACACCCAATGTTCAGACATATTGTATCGAGATGTTATGTAAGGGTTATATGCAAAGATACCTAAACACAGGGGGCCCAATATTATTATTGAATAGATTTTAAATGATGTTTTAATAAGTCGATGTGAAAACGGTGTCACTACCAATGCAATGTTTCCTAGTAGCTTGGTGTACAACAAGTTATCAGATGATAATTAATAATGCTTGTGTTCTAACTTTTATTCATATAAACTCTATGAATTCACTCAACGTTTTTCATTGACTTTTTAGCATGTTTTATCTCAGGTAATCAAGGATGATGACTTGGCATGGACGAGGAGTATTGCGCAAAAGTTTTCATAAACTTGTCTTTGTTCCATTCTTCAAAAGCTTTATGTTGATGTCTTTTAAAACTTATGTTATTTTATGGTGACGATCTTGTGGACAACTATGTACTCTGATTTCAAGAATGGAACTAATGTTTTATAACGTCTCTTTTCGAGTCGTTCTTTATATTTTTATGTGATTGTGCTATGACTTAACACCCAAATTGTTGGTTTCACTGCGTGAAAATTTGGGGGTGTCATCAAATATATGCAATAAACATGAGCGAACAGATTGAATGTCGCGAGAATCCTTAAAAGGAAGGATAAAATACACGACTCGAAGAAAAAACCATTGGAAACGAAGAATTTAACAAGTCATCAATTCCTTGAAGAGGTTAATGGTTCATTACTATTAGCTTATCAAGTTCACGGCGGTCGATACACATTCGGAAAAAAACCCATATAACAAATTACGAGTCGAAAGGAGTTCATAGCTCAAAGAATGATTCGTACGGACGAACGCACGCTATGTCGGATGCACATAAGTCCACTCATTCACAATTTGTCACTTACATAAAGAGGCGTCCCAATCCATGTAAGTGAAGAATTTATGAACTTATGGTTCAGCGGTTTATAATTTTCTTATTCAAATAAAGAAGCGTCCCAATTCATTTTAATAAGATGATTATAAATCATCCTACTTAAGTACGGCCGACACAAAACAAAATATCACAACAAGATCAAATGCTACATTAAGTAAAGGGGTGTCTCCTTAGCGGCATGATTCTTCAAAATCATAGGAAGTAACGAAAAGAAGAATGAGACGTTAGTCAATCATGTTTCAATGGTAAGTGCCAAAAGACGACACGTTCCAAGTTGACAAGATAAAGTAGTACTCCCATCGAATGGAAGACTTCAAAACAATAGATTATGAAACAATATATGCGATTCCCCCAAAAGCATAAGAAAGTGTTTCAAACCTCGAGTTCCGGGTCATAGAAATAACTAGCAGAATTGACAAACTACACCGAATTTCAATACCATCAAAAGGAAATAAAGTAAAGTCGCGTAAGTGTTTCGGAGATCGTCGCATCGCTCACAGTATATTGTAGTAAACGAACTCATTAAGACGTACTATAGTACTATACACATATGTAAGTAATTATTATTACGTAGACGATTTCACACTTAGGCTTCGGTTAGCACTCGCATCAAGCCAAGCTCGATTAAAAAGCATAGACAGTGATTCCACAACATGTGGGTAGGCGTACCCCTCCGATCCTAATCACAATATAACATGAGTAGACGTACTCATCCGATCCAAATTTCAAATCACGCTAGCCATAACACCAAGGCGACACAACGACCTTGAATAGTTAGACTCACACAAATCACTTCTATATAATTAGATAACGGCAAACCAGAAGATGAGCATAAGAGATTAAAAGAAGGTAGCTCATATACGTACGGGTATCCTTATATGATACTAGTATTGATGTTCGAGTGAGAAAATAAGAAAACAGGAAGTACGCGATAATCGGAGTGGTCAATATATATATATATATATATATATATATATATATATATATATATATGATATATATATAAAACCGTGCCGATATAATAGGTAAAATAATAGGCGTCAGTAAATATAAACGTAAGAGAGCAAAGTCATAACTAACTGTTATATACTCATTATCCATGTAATAGCAATAGGGATGCAAAAGAGAGCATATAAGTTACCTGGGAGCAAGCGCGCACGGATATCGGACAATGGTGAAGGACTCTTAAAAATTTTCAAAAAATCGGTTTATATTTTATTAGGTTTTATGAAAATGACCTAGTTCTCTATAACATAGTGCTTGATACCAGATGTAACATTTTTGAATTTTAAGATCAATATATTTACACCGAGCTCTAAAATTTTTAATTTCTAATTTTTTATGGTAATTTATTATTTTTTATTTTAGCCCGTTTTAAAAACGAAAAATCGTCCGGTTTTAGCTAGTTTACGTAATCGTGCCCTTGAATAATTTATCCATTTTAAAACGTTTGAGAAAAGTCAATAATTTCATATTTTAGGCTCGGGAGCTTATTTATTTTTTTAATTTTAATACTTTTCGACTTTTAAATCCGCGTCTGGCCGAAACCGTGAGACGGCGTCAAAATAGTGTCTTTACAATTTTTAATATTTTAAAAACGTGTTTTAAAAACAAATAATGTTTATATATATGTATATTATATGTATATATGTATATATATATATATATATAATATAATAATAATATATATAATTATAATATATATTAGATATTGTAAAATTTATAACATAACATATAAACCAAACACCCCCTTATTATATTTTTACTCCTACTAAATCTTAAAACAAACACACCCTTATATTTGTATTTCCTCTAACAAAACCAAAAACCAAACATCCCCTTATTTTTTAAAAAGGCTGGGGAGTTAATTTAGTCACATTAGGAAGTATATTTACCCCCCTTTTATATCATTATCCTACATTCCTAAAACACACAGTACAAGATATATAAAAAAAATCAACTCTCTGTTTCTTTTCTCTCTAGTTCGACGACACCAACAGCATAACCACCATCACCACCAAAAATCTTCAATCTTGATTCCTAAAATCCATTACATCCAATCTCAAATCATTCCTACATAAACTCCCATCATCCTTTTCAATTAAAATTCACCATGCATGATTTCTATTAAATTCTTGATTTTCCAAGATTTGTGATTTTAGGTTTTTAGTTTAATTAAGGGTGATCAAAGTAACAAGGGTTGGAATATAAGTGTTTAACCAAGTTTTGGTGCAATAAAAATCGGTTCGGATCAATGTTTTTGGGGGGTAGGGAGTTCGGTGTAACCAGGAAATCATACCCACAAGGGTGTGATAGTGTTAGATTTTTTCCTTCCTCTTGATTCGCGTTGTAAGCTTCTATTATTCTTTTGTATTGTTAAATCTTATATATACTAGCATGTAGGTTGATTTGGTTTAAGAAATCCATGACGTAGCACCCCAAGTGGTATTGCCGTTGCGTTGTTATTTTGGGGTGTTACAGTACCAACTTTCTGTCTAATACACGTAATCATTCACAGATTAATACGCGTATCCACTTCAATTGGATTGGTGTATCGATCATACTGGAACAGAATCAGAATCTTAGTTTTTCGTATTTTATTTTCGTGCTAAAATTTTTCTATCTTCCTTCAGCAAATCCTGCCTGATTATTTTTTATCCTTGTTACATGACGTATATATCAGAGCTATCAATTGAAGAAAGTATGGCAACAAGTGAAAAGAAGTCAAGTATGGAAAACATTTGCGCCTAATGACAAAGCATATTTTACTATTCTAGGGATAACAGGATATACCCGTTAACGGGAAGAACGCTTATGAATTGAAAGGAAAATTCTTGGATGATCGCACAACAATGCTTTTAGTGGAACAAACGGGAAGGACGCAGTTGAGCATATTGAATACTACCTAAAAATTATTGACCCAATCAAATTACCCAATGTAGATCATGATAAACTGAGAATTGTTTGTTTTCCCAATCTCATTGCTGGAAGGTCTCGAAGATGGGTTTGATAAAAACCAAAAAATCATTCACTTGTTGGGAGTCGACTAACGTACAAATTTTTTAGAAAAATATACCCGCCTTCATCCATAAGGGAAGTAACACTCCCATAATAAAATGAACCCCAGCCAATCCAAAATTTGAAGGCAGGTTTGGCTACCAATTCGTAAACTATAAAACGATGGATATATTCACCAAATGAGCTTTGTGGGTTAACTGAAAAAATGGGTGTGATGAAAACTTGAGTGTAAATCTGATGATGAATCTTCTGATCTTGAAGAATACTAGAGTAATAAGGATGAAACCGTGAACTTTTTAAGATTGAAACTAATGTTTTTGACTACGAGACGCCTCTCTGTTTGGCATTCAATGAATTTAATTATCTTCTCAAAGTAGATCCGGACTTACTTACAAAGGATATTGTGGGGTTTAAAACCTATGAAGATTACAAAGACGATTGGATCTACGAATGGAACGAGAATGTACCATGGGTGTATGACAAGCCATGGCTTGATAATGGAATATGGAAGGAACCGAAACCAGTCGAACATACTTGCAAGCCTTTCAACTATAAAACTGGATGTTCGGAATGGCCAACCTGTAGTTGGAGAGAGGATGGTTATTGTAATGGAGGAAATTTTCTTAGAGCTTACCATATTGGAAACTCGCTTTATTACCAAGACCTTGAATGGTACAAGGCTCTGGAAGATAGCGAACTAAAAGATGAAGCTTTACGAAATAAAGCTATCATGGAGGGCTTGATCAGTGACGATGAATCAAGCAATGATTGTTGGAAAAGATGGAAGAGCCATGAGATTTACTACCACAATTACGATGTAGAGGAATATGAAAACAAAACTCATAAAGAAGGACATGAGTTATGTGGTATCGAAACTCGCGAGGTGCTGGTTTGCCAAATAAAAAGATACAAGATGATCAAATATTCATTCAAAGATGAAGAAGAAAATGTTGCTGTAAAAGAAGACGAATACGACGATCTTACAATCAAAAGTGAAGAGGCGTGCCGAGCTTACCAGGAAATCTTTCGGATGATGGACGAAGAATGGATGGTTACGCGCACCGAGTGAGAAGCTGAAGAAAAGTATAACTTAAAGACTTCGCTGTAAACAAAAGTGCTTCCTAGGAGACAACCCAGAATGTTATTTAATTTTATCGAGTCTGTCTTCCCAAACATCAATACGGCGTATCCGCTCTATACCATACGGCGTATTGATTGTCTGGACGTTATCAGTCTTTATTTTTTATGCACTTTAAAAACATTATTGTTAGTTCTGGAAATACGACATATTCATGCACATGATACGGCGTATTCACCAAAACTGACCCATATTTAGTTTGTTTTGTTTAGTTTAAATTAACCGTAGGTACAAAGATAGGAATACACGTTTTTTCCTATATTTTATACAGGACCTCGTGAAAGAAATATCAACGAATATTGGTGGAGAATTTACAAATCTGGAGATTTTTAAGTGTTGGAGTCTTGAAACTTTAAGGCGGCTGTTCAACACGAATTCTTGCTAATAAACTCAACATGGAGAATCTACCGAGCAAATACCAGGGGAGTTTCTCATTCTAATTCTTTTTAATTCCCGTATTTAATGTTTTGTCTATACAACGAGGACGTTGTATAATTCTAGTGGAGGGATGGAATTAGAACGTTTACTTGTCCTAATTTTCACACTAAAATGCTTAAAGTATGCTCAAATTATAAAAAATTTCAAGCATACTTTTGTGAAATTACTTGATACATAACCCGCACACAATAACCCTTGTTAGATATTGTAAGGATTTAACCTATCCATTTCCAAATGTTTACCCAAATTCCACAAAATATGAGTGTGCTGGTGATGTAGTAGACTTTAGAACTTGGCTTGGTATATTTATTCGAGACCGCAGTAATAAGTACTATGGATTTAGATGGAGTAACTTTTTTAAATTGGTAAATTTTAGGATTACACCCAAATCGCCTTTACATGTTGCTTATTAACTAACTACACTGGTTAGTTAACCCCCATATAAACCCTTTGTTTACTCTCACTTTAAGAGTAAGATGCCCCTAAAACAACCCATAGAGCCAATCCTTTAAGAACTACACCAATTATTTGTTTCGTTACACCTTTACACCTTAGCTTACCCTGTTAGATTAAGTTTATTTTACAGTTGCTAGTTGCTTAAAGTGTAAAGTTTGTATTTCCCAAGTCTTGTGTCAATTTTGGTACGATTGGAAGGAATTTTGCACCATCACTCAATTAGGGAATGTATATTGTATGTTCCAAAATAATCATGTATTTATTTCCTACCATCACAATTAATGGTAGTCTGATGAATGAAGGGAATTATGCAAAGGAATTATCCAGAATTCATTATGATCGTGAGAGGGTGAATACTCATCGAGGGAATTACACGAGGATCGATTGGAAGAATGAAGATTTATCGTAGGTATTTATCCAGAATATTAGAAAAATTCGCAAAAATAAGAGAAAGGAGGTTGATAGATAATCGTTTCGCAACTACCGAAGGAATTACACAAAGGATCGATTATTCGTTGATACAAATCGACGATGTAGAGTATTGTATAAAGTGGTAGATATCGCCACTTGCCTTGTAAAGTATGGGAAGTTGACCATTATGGGAACGTCAACTTAGGTTGTTGTTTTTTATCTATGATCAAGACGTTGTAAATAGTTGTGTCTTTATCATGGTAACGGTCGGGAAAAGTGTCTAGCAACTTGTATTTTAGACTTAATCTATTTGTTTTGTAACTTTTATTTAACAACAATTTATTTCCCTTTCCTAATCATTAACCATGGGTTTTACGCGAATGAGGATGTGAATCGAGCAGGCTGTCTGTTCTGTTCGTTACGGGCCCTGTATGCAATGTCTCAACTGCCTTGTTGGTTATTATTATTGGTGAATGTTGAAATCCATACTCTTATTATTGTAGGTCTTAGTATTTCACACAATATGAACTAGAGAGAGAAAGTTAGAGAGAGAGAAATGGATGGGAGAAACACACTAAAGAGTGTGTGTAAAAATGAATTCTTCTAACACCCTCTCCATGTGTGGAGAGGGTTTAAATATGTCTTACAAAACGCCCCTAAAATGGGCTATGGTGTGGGCTTACAGTGGGTAAAGACCCGGCCCAATACCATAAATCATACGATTACTAACAAAACTACGAGCTACGCTAAACATGAAAATGCACGGGGTGACCGAGTCTTTTTCTTAATCCTAACAATCTCCCCCTAAGGGAGGTCACCCCAGAAATTACAATTTGAATCTTAGCATTCTGTGAGTTGATCTTTGACTCTGGCTCGTAGTCTTTGATTCTTCAAGTACTATCTTTGTACGACAAGTAGTGATCTTTGAGCATAGTTCCTTTGACTTGTGTGATCTTTGAGCTTTCTTTGAGATCATCAGCCACAGTAAATCTCTTAATCATCCTTGTTGTGAAGTATTGCCTCCATGTGATGTTGTGACCTTCGGACCGGCATGCTCACACCTTTCTGGATCATGATAGCAAGCATCAGAGTTGCGGAAGCTGTGTTGTAGGTCTTTCAGCTATCATGATGGCTTAGATTAGGAATATGAAGTATGAGCATAGGGTTGTGAGTTGACATATTTCTGGCCAGCAGCTGCATCCGTCGGGATTCCTGCAAATATATGTTAGTAATAAACAAACAAAAGTGTATCTGTTCACTCTCGTTAAATAAGGTTACAAGAACCACGGTTCCCCTTTGATTAGTATAAATACTGCCTATTATTAGGTAGAATTCTAAAGAATCTCATTGACAGGGTTTCGCAGCTGTACTAGCCATTCTTAATACCGGAACGTCTCAAAGCAGACAACACGAAATGAGTGAACAAGTGAGTTACTATCTCACTGATTGAAGAGAAAATGGATTTGAAAATCAATCGCTGTGTCACTCATGAAATGGTTTTTGTGAAACTTCAAGAGTTTTTAATCATAAAATATAGTTTTCGATCCAATGTCAATTCAATTCCTGGAACAAATTTGATTCATAAAGAATCACACCATTATTGCTTTCCAGTTGTTACAAGTTTAATCCATGATATACTTCACATGTCACCTACCGTAGAGCTTGTTTGATGTTGGCTCTAGCAGGATTTCCATCGTTATTGTGAATACTTACGTATCACTCGAATGTTCTAGCAATACCATGAGGATAATGCGTAGGACTCTTATGAAACGTAAGTTGAATTAGTATCCTAATGAGATATGTAGATGATCTCATGGCTTTAGACTCAATAGTGCATTTTTGGTTTTTAGTAGTCTGAGGCTGGAGCAGACTGCCACCTTTTCAATATCATCTAACTCGGTGTGAGAGAGACGATAGAAATGTATTGATCTCCATGAGAAATGAAACAAGAATCCTTTGAGGGATCTTGAGTGGCTAGGGAGGGTTGTGCAGCGTGTCACTGGGTTCATGATACTTTTCTTCAATGTCAGCAATCAACCATGTGATTCTGACAGCATATGTGTTGACTGTGTTTCTGCCTAATGTTTAAGGAGGCCTGCTTTCTTTTCACCATATATCTTAACATTTCTTTTTCATTCTTCAACCCCTTCAGTGCTTACCGAGACTTCATTACTAGTACCTTGTTGGGTTTATTACAGTACTAGCTCCATCTTAGTCGGCACTCTTCCCTTACTCACAT
>BQNB010170503.1:2371-13669 GCA_026074375.1 Tanacetum coccineum | reverse complement strand
CAAACACACGAAAATCAAAGAAGAAAAAAAGAGAGATGGAGGGTTCGAAATTAGTGAAGGAAAAAAGAGAGAAAAAAGAAGTTGGTTACTTTGATAGATAGAAAAGAAAATGAGTCCAAGAAACACCATACATAAGAGAAGTTGGGCTAGTTCCTAATACACGTGGGCTTTCTGCCTGACACCTAGGCCCAATTAGTTTAGATTAAATTCCCGTAAAACTATGTTTTCCTATACAAGGCTCGGGATTGTTTAATGACCATCACTTTAATAAAATCACGGCTAACAATCTCCCCCTTAGGGGTGGTCATTCAATTATGGATCCTTCTTGTGACGTCTTAAGTCTTGGAGCCTTGTATACTTGGGAATTTCTTTTGACTTTCCATTTACATGCTTGTGATCTTGGATCTTGATCTTTAGCCTTGACTTTATCTTGAATACTAAGATCTTGAAATCTTTATCCTTGAATCTCCATGCCACATTGCGATCTTGTGTCATCGCCCTCATGCTCAAGGTCTTGAAAGCTTGCTAACAATCTCCCTCAACATTTCCTTTAACATGATTACTTGTACCACATAATGGAGGAAGTAGTACTCAATCCACTTGTAAGATGTATCTTTGTTATTGCATAGTAATCTTGAAGATTGTGTTCCTTAGAGGGAGTGCTAGTACATCAGAGATTTACAAAAGACTTTAACACCAGTACTTGAGCTTTCATGATGAATTTATCTTTGTTGATTGAGCATGAGGTCTTGAATCTTAACTCCGCTGGAATGAGGCTGCAACACCGTCGTCTAATCTTGAAATAAGACAGTTAACAATAAAAGATGAATATGGCTTTGTCATTCATCTTGAGTTTGGTTGCAATAACCTCCAGATCTATGAGGATCATTTTATAGTATAAATATTGTACCCGTGATCAGGTAGATTCAATTTAGAAGAATCTCCTTGTTACTATCTTTCTGATTGAGTCATCAATTCATATACTGAACCATTACCGATATCCAGTTGACACAAGCTTGATTCATATAGAACCTTGCCAGTCACCTATCGGGAGCTTATTTGATGTTGGCTCAAGCAGGATTTCCATCATCACTGTGAATACTAGAGAGTATCACTCTGATGTTCTGGCAGAATCACAAGGATAATGCGTATGACTCTTGTTAACAGCTTGTGAACTTAATGATGTTCAACAGGTGTTTGTCATGGAATGTGTCCTAGTGAGATTTTGATGGATCTCGTTGGCTCTAGACTCTATAAGTGCACATTTGATATTTGGTGATCAGAGGTTGGAGCTGACTGCCACCTTTTCAATATCAACAATCTCGAAATGAGAAAGCTGATAGAAATGTGTTGATCTCCGTGAGAAATGAAACAAACTTCTTTTGAGAGAAGTCTGAGTGGCTAGGGAGGGTTGTGCATTGCATCACTGGGTCCATGATGACTTGTCTTCAATATCAGAATCATCTTTGTGATTACCGATAGATTATGCATTGACCCGATTTTTGCCTAAGGTTGTATGGAGGGCTTCTTTCTTTACACCCTTTATCCATTCATTTCTTTTTCATTCTTTAACCCCTTCAGTTCTTACCAAGACTTCATAACTAGAATCATGTTGGGTTTGTTCCAGCACTAGCTCTATCTCAGTCGACACTATTCTTTTATTCTTACTTTACTCCTTTTTCAATCATACCTAGGACTTCTACTCTATCTAATGGAGTGTTCCTGGGTAGATCCCTCCGGTTCTGGCTAGATCATGGAACAAAATTCCTAACCTTAACTGCCTTATAATACCGTAAGAAACAACAGTTGGTCGGTCTTTGGTATATCCATTATAGCCGTAAAACCATTGAAAAAGCAATCAACGTGTTCGAGAAATCATTTATACACATTGAGAGTTTTCTATATCACCAAAAAGCTCCCCCTACACATATGCATCATATTATGAAAGAGTTTTGCACATGCAAGGTTTGGGAACTCACTTATAGATTGAAGATTGTATCCGTTATTAATTCTTATTGATCACATTTTAATCACTATTCTCCCCCTCAAAAATTGCATATGTGTTTACAATTTTTGACAATTAGTGAATTAAAAACAAGGTAATGTCCGTAAGTCACATTTAGACTAACCAAACCGTAGGAGAATAAGTACGCATGCCAGAGGAACTAATGTCAAATTCTATACTCCCCCTCAATAAAAGATTACAGTGAAAACCTAGAGTGGGAGTTTGTTGAGCACACAATTTTGAAAGAATTTGAAATTTTCTTTTTGAGAATATCTTGAAAATTTGTGCTCAACAGGAAAATGATTTCAGATGTATCTTATTAATTATCATTTCCCTTAGTGCTTCTCTTGAGCATTTAAAACTTTGAATGTTTATATGACCGTGCTCAAGACCGAGAAGATATAAACTTCCTGTTGTTGAGGATAAATGTACATAAATGAACATTTTCCTTTCTTTGAAGTCCAAGTCCTAAGCTGACATTTACTTAGAAGTCGTAGAGAAAAATTTGAAGAGACATGTTTTGAAAGCATTTGAAACTCTCGCTCGAACTTCATTTATGCACCCGTGTTAATATTAATCAACATTTCTAGGTGCGCAAATGTTATCGAATCCAAGAGACATGTCGGAGAAGAATATTTTTGGTATTTTTGAAATTTTTGATTTTGTATTTTGCTTTTATAGGTTTTATAATTTTATATTTTGTTTTTCTGATAAAATATATACAGAGAATTACTGTGATTTTGCAAGACGATCAAGTTCCTGAGGAGATAAACTGCGCATACCAAGGCGACAAACCAGATAGTTGAATCGATCTACTGGAAGGGCTTTGGTGAAGATGTCGGCCAGTTGGTAATCCGTCTTGACAAAATACAGTTCAATCGTACCCTTTTCGATGTGCTCCTTGATGAAATGGTAGCGGACAGCGATGTGTTTGGTTCTTGAGTGTTGGACCGGGTTGCAGGATATGGCTATGGCTGATTTCGAATCACAATAGATAGGAATTTTGTTGAATTTAAAGCCATAATCCGTTAACTGTGTCCGCATCCAAAGGACTTGGGCACAACAAGCGGATAGAGACACATATTCTGCCTCTGCGGTAGACAGCGCCGTACAGTCTTGTTTCTTTGAGGACCAGCTAACCAGCTTTTCGCCTAAGAATTGAGCTCCACCGGAAGTACTCTTGAAGGTGTCTTTACATCCCGCATAATCAGCATCTGAAAATCCGGTTAGTTTAAAACCAGAATCCTTCGTATACTAGAGACCTATATTAACGGTTTCCCTTGAGATAAGCGAAATAATCCTTCTAAACCTCTTTGAGTGCTTCTCGGTTTTGCTTACCATGGTACCGAGCACATAAACAAGTATCATGTACAATGTTCGGTCTGCTTGACGTAAGATACATTAGGGCACCAATCATGCTATGATATTTTGTTGCATCGACTAGAGACCCATTTTAATCTAGGTCAAGCTTATCTTTGATCTCCATTAGAGTACCAACGGGATCACAAGATTCCATTCCATATTTTTTAAGTATTTCAAGCACATAGATGGACTGGTTTATGAAGATGCCACGGGGGGATTGGTTAACTTGTAAACTAAGGAAAAACGTTATTTCCCCTATCATCGACATTTTGAAGCGGCTTTTCATGAAGTCAGAAAACAGTTGGGTAAAAACCTAAGGTTTGTAAAACCAAAGAAATATCAACAACAAAGACCTGTAACACTAGAATGTCATTATTGAATCGCCTTAATAAACAACTTTGGAATCATGTGCCTTTGAAGGAGAGTGATTCTGTAGGAGAAACTTTGACAATTCGTCGTACCAAGCCCTTGGTGCTTGCTTTAGCCCATATAATGCCTTCTTTAGCTTGTAGACATATCTTGGATGATCAGCATTGATGAAACCTTCAGGTTGGCACACGTACACGTCTTCTTTTAGCGTACCATGCAAGAATGCAGTTTTTACGTCCATTTGAAACACTGTGAATGATTTATGTGCAGCATATGCCAAAAATATCCTAATAGCTTCCATTCTAGCAACCGGAGCAAAAGATTCTTTGAAATCAATTCCTTCCTCTTGGCGGTACCCTCTAACAACCAGACGAGACTTGTTTTAGATGACTGTTTTCTCTTCATCATGCTTGTTTTTGAATAACCATTTCAACGTAAGAGGTTTTATGTTATCCAGATGAGAAACTAATACAAACATACACCAAGCCTTTTGAACTGAAAAAGTTCTTCTTGCATTGATTCAATCCATGCAGGGTCGGTCATAGCCTCTTTGACATTTTTCGGTTCCATAGTGCTTACAGATAATGCATACATGCACATGTCACCATCATATCGGAGTTGATTCCTTATCAAAACTGGTCGTGAGGGTTCTCCTATCACTTGTTCCAAAGGGTGATCCTTAGTCTATTGATATTCATGAGGGTATGGTTGGTAAAACGTATGCATGTTCGATGGATCCACATATTGTGAAGATGATGATTCAACAACACTTATGGATGGAGTAGCGAAAGGATTGACAAACTGATCCCCATCGAGCATAGCTTTTAGAACATAATCAGCAACTGTTTCGGGTTTAAGTGGGGCTTCATTATCTTATTACTGAACATGTTGTTGTGTTTCGAGCTCGTCAACATCCTGTGAAGTGTTTGGAGTATTTGGAGCTTGAGCGGATGAAATTGTTGGTGTCAGAGCAGAGTCTGTTATTGCTGTAGATGTCGTTGCGTTCTGAAGAACTGGAGGTGCTTGAGCATCTAGAATAGTTCTTGGAGCAGTTGATGGTTGACCACCAAGATAATCATCATATATAGCTTCGAACAGTAAATCCAAATCAGCTTTAGTTGGTTTGTGAGTTGTTATTGTTGACGGAGCATACGTAAGACCGAGTCCTGAACTGATTTGACCAGAAGACATGCTTTGAAGTCCGGGTTTTGAATTGCTTTGTTCAAAAGCCATTGCTGAAAGCTCATTAAATGTCACATTCATTGTCTCTATCATTTTCTCTTTGTCCTGTCGGGGATTGTAAACTCTATAAGCACAGGAATAAGCAGAGTAACCAATGAAAAAGCCAATATCACCTTTTGCACCAAGCTTCCCAATATCCTCACGGTCATTCTTGGGATAACAGAGAGCCCCGAATACAAATCGAAAAATCAAAAGAATAGTGTAAAGAAATCACATTATATGAAAATAAAAAAATTATGTAAAACAGCAAAAGAAAGAAAAGAAATTTGAAAAAAAAAAAAAAAGGAACTATCCGATTTTCTGCCGTTAATGAGCTCATATGATGTTTTGTTAAATCGACGGTGAATAATGGAGCGGTTTTATGTGTAGCACGCAGTAGCAATCGCTTCAGCCCATAAGAATAACATTGTCACGAGAGAGATCAAACATGTTCTAGCAAATGCCGTCCACCAACGTCCGATTTCTTCGTTCCACTATACCATTTTGTTGCGGTGTTCTAACAGAGGACGTTTGGTGAGAGATGCCAACACTATTAAAGTATTCTTGAAGCACTTGATTCTTGAACTATAATGACGGGAGCTTGCAAAAGGACAGTGATTCGCTTCAGGAAGGTTTTAATCACTTTTGGTGCTTCATCCTTTGATCTGAGAAAGTGAACCCAAGTGTAACGAGAGAAATCGTCCACAATCACCAGAACATACCGCTTTCCATTTATGCTTGCAATTCTCATTGGACCACATAAATCCATATGAAGAAGGTGTAACCTTGTCTTAGAATTTGGAACAGGTTTAGGTGGATAAGATGCTCTTTTGCTTTTTCCTTGCTCACAAGAGGGACAAAGATGTTCTTTTTGGTATTTGAATTTTGGAAGACCAGTGACAAGATCGTTTCTGGCGAGGTCATTTATGGTGTCGAAATTGAGGTGGGATAAACGTTGATGCCATAACCACGACTTTGTAGATGTAGCACGAGCCATGAGGCAAATTGGAGACCATATCATGGAGATTGATGGTGTAAAGGTTTGTTGTACGATTTCCTTTCAACAAATCAACTCCTTCCAGGTTTCTAACGAAGCAGGTGTTCCTTCTGAATGCGACCTCCAAATCTGAATCACAAAACTGTCCAACCGAGAACAGGTTGTGCCCCAAGCCCTCAACGAAATAAACCCTGGTGATCAAAATATTTCCCCATTGAAGATCACCGAAACCCAGAATTGCAGCAACATGATCATTTCCAAAGCGGACAGTTCCTAAGAACTTCCAGACGAAGTTTATGAGAAGCTTCAGATTTCCTGTCATGTGCTTTGAACATCCCGAGTCTACGCACCATAAACAGATTTGAATGACCTGCCAAAGAGAAAGTAGAGTTTGGAAACCGTTTGCTTTTAGGTTCCTGAGGGTTAGAAGTACATGCATTATCACCATTTGAGCAGTCAGAGTGACTCTCAACATTACTGGATTCAATTATTTTTCCTGTAAGATCAAAAATTCTACCAGTTGGTGACCACCTAAGGTAAGATCTAGGTTTCCTAGGCTTAGGTGAAGCAAGTCTTTCTTTGGACCCTACGTTCTTAGGTTTCCAGACTTTTGGCTTTTGTTTCATACCACGAGAATTCATGTCATTCACATTAATTAAGCCACACATGCAACTTGGATTAGCAGTAATTTAACATTGGCTTACAATTTTAGCACCAAACAGCTTTAGATGAGATTCCGAATAAGCAAGCTTAACATTATTACATTCAGATGACATATGTTTCATTTTCTTAGAAAGCAGTAAATTCCTATGGTGTTCTTCTACTTCAATTTCTTTATTCTTGCTGCAACTACTCTTAGACACAGAGGTGACCCTATCATTCTTTGTATTGCTCCTAGGCTGCTGGCATCTTTGGTCTTAGCAGTGTTGTTTATCTAGTAGGAAGATAAACCATTTGAGCAGAATTAACTTCCTTTCTTAGTGGATGACCTGTGGTTGTGAAAAGTGGTCGGATTTGTCCTTTCGCTTGTATACGTTTGTTGATAGTACAAAATTTATCTTCCCTAGGAGTCTCTTAGAAGATTAATCCTAAACATTCATGGGGCAATTACCTTAACATCTTTCACAACCTTTGATTCTTGTGGTGCGGGTATCGAGTTTGAAGTGACTAGTTTAGACAAAGCATTTGTCTTATCAATTTTGGGAAGAACCGAGGATTTTGGAAAATAAGTGACAGAATAAAGATTTGATTTAGAAGAAGAAGGTGGTTTTCCCAAGATTTATTGCTTTGCAAACAAAGTATTCACACTCGTACCTTTGATTTTGTCCTTTTGTTTAGAAACCTTATCAAATAACTGAGCTCTTAGCTTAGCATTTTCATAAATGGAGTCCTGGAGTTGCGTTTGCAGGGAGTCAGTTAAGGTTTTGGTCTGAGCACGTGTCACAGAGATAGAGTCAAACAGGTTTTTGTATGTGGTCTTGAGATGAGCAATTTCCTTTTCATAATTCCGAACCTGAAACTCTAATTCTGTGTTCTCGTTTTCTAGTTTCTGAGACAAAGGATCAAGGGTATCTGATGCACATGAAGTATCCTTACATTTACCCTTGAGATCTCCCAACTGAGCTTACAACCGTTCGATCTTCTGATGCATGTCATTATAAGCTTTATCGTACGAAACTTTGTCATATTTGCATTCTTCACATTTCTTGTACCAATCATTCCAAAGTTTAGCATATTCTTTTTCCTTTTTAATGATACAATTTTCAAAACGTTCTTTCGTACGATCAAGCTCAGTTTGGAGATTTAATGTATCAATAACAGAATTGGTTTGCATAACAGACATAATTTCCTGACTGACAACTACTCTCAAGAGACGATCGACTTCAGTTCATGTACTTTGTTATCAGAGAATCAATCAGCTGTTTTGCAAGAGATTTTAAAGTCCGATACAAAATTCAGCTGCTTCTTTTAAAAATTGTATTTCAAAATTTTGAAGTCTAGCATCAACTTGGTTGACGATAGGGAAAATTTCATCTTTTAACACTTTATCTCCTGATGAGCAGTAGATGACTAATTGTGTATTTCTAAGTCATTTATGTTTGACAAACGTTGAAAGCGTCACAATGGTTTTTATTACCTCATTTTAGAAATTTTCGTTGCAAACTTGGTCGGTGGGCCTCATCCGAAAAATTCTTCATTTGGTATTGAAATCGATTTTGAAACAGTGGCCGTTTTGGAAGTATTTGTAAAATACGACTCTTCTCGTGACTTGGCCATTTAAGAAACAAAAACCCCTGAAAGATGATTAATCTTAGTATAATTTTCCGATTTTATTTCTTTGTTTAATTTTTTCATTTTCAACCGACTCTCTTGAGCAAGTTGCAGTGTCTCCTCTGAATCATGAACAACAGGAGGATCATGCTTATCTAATAGAAACTCTTGCCTTTATACAAACTTGATGTTTTGCTGAGCTTGCCTGGAGATAAAAAGGATTTTGATAACCCAAAGCCCATTTTCTGTTCGGTGTGTAAAACGAGTCTGGCTGGGTGAAAGCATGTGCATCGTTTGAATCGATTGACCCGTTTTAACAAAAATATTATCTAATTCCTTTATTTTATTCTCAAGAAGAATCTGTTTATCAAGAAGCTCGTCTTCGCGTATTTTGAAATCAGACTTCAACTTTTTCTTTTCTTCAAGAAGAGAAGAAACAGTTGATTTTTCCTTTGAAAGCTATTTATTTAGATTTGAAATTTCCTCATTCAACGCAGTTATTTGCTTACCAGAACTTAAGTGAAGTGCATTTATCTTTTTAGTAAGACATTGTTCTTGATAAACAGACTGTTGATAACACCTTTCAAGTTTGTCATATTTGTCCTGACTAATTTCAAAACACTTTTCTTGATTTTTATATCTAGCCAGCTCAGTGGTCAATTCAGCATTTGATGCTTTTAGATTTCGATTGACCGAGTTAACTTTCTCAACTTCAATTTCCAGATTGTTATATAATGAATCATATAAAGCACGTGTTTCCTCATCAGAAGCAGGACATTGTTCTACCGTACCCCCATTTTGTTCCACACACGGTATACCAGAGATAACATTGATGTCATTTTGTTGAACCATGTGTGGTTCAAGAATGGGCTCGAGTAAATCAGTATACTGATCCTCTTGAGTAAACATATTGAATATCTCATTATCATAGTAATTGTTATAGTTGTGTACCTCAGCTGATCCGTCTGAGTCATAGACGGGAGCTTTGTCTGACTGAGTACCGATGTCGATGCTTGGCTTGCAGGTTTTGCCATCAGGTTTGCCATCAAAATGTAGTTTGCATCAACTTCCTCAATCTCATCTAGATCTCCTGCAGTAGCCATGAAGTCAAACTCTTTAGCTTGGAGCTGGATTCCTGCTTCTTCCTTTTGAGCAATCAGCAGTTGAGTCTGAAGATAAGCATCATCCCTTCTCCTTGGTCAGGCTGTGCAGTTCCTAGCAAGATGACCCAATCCTCTATAGTTGTAACACCTTATCTGATTGTCATTATTCCCACCAACATTACCCTCAGCCCGTGCTGCAACAACATTACCATTTTTGATTTGATTTGCATTCTGATTGGCAATACCCGGAACAACAATAATCCCATTCTGATTTCCACCATTCTGAACACCCGGATTCTGTATAGCATTCTGAACAACCTGATTCCCGACATTTTGCACTTCATTATACCCATTCTGATTCCCGACAAACTCTCTATACTGATTTCTACCATTACCTCTAACCGGTTGAGCAATCTGCCTGTTGCGAGGGTTTGATGAAATTCTCTGGTTGTTGTTGGTTGGTGTTGAGTAATTTAGTTTGAATGCCTTTGCCATTAGAGCAAGAGCCATGTTCATAGCAGTTGTGGGATCTAAAATGTCTTCGGGGTTTGGCATTGGTTGTTGCATGAAATCCATGGTGAAAGATGGTTGTGGGTTATAGTTGTTGTTTAGAAGTGGTTGTTGTATGTAGGTACTTGGTGATGGTTGATCTTGGTGAAACACTGGATAATTGGAAGTTGCCACGAGAGCTAACGAATCATGAGATTTTTCAAGACGTTCAACTCTTAGTTCATTGACCTCCTTTTGATTGTACTTCAAGAAATCATACAACTGAGTGTAATCTGCTGTATGTGGGTCCTTTGTCTGATGAACAATGGTAACATGTCGTCTCTACTCTGGTTGCAAGTTGTTTAGAAACTTGAGATTACTGGCAATCTTTTCAGGAAAGTGTTTGTTTCTCTTGAAATCATTCATCAACTTTGAGAAACGATGGTAGTAAGACTCAATCAATTCCCCATCAGTGGAAGTGGACCTTTGCCATTCATTAAACAACTTTGCCTTCTTCTCTTGAATTCCAATGTCAGAACCTTTCATCATTTGCTGAACATGTAACCAGATTTCCTGAGCAGTCTCACAACTATCAACGGCTGCATAGATGTCTTCAGGAAGACCGAGGAGAATGGTTTGAATTGCTTGATCATCAGCTTCAATTTGCTTAACTTCTGCTTTCGAAAGTTCATCATCAGTTTGTTCATGAAATGTTTCCGGAACCGAAACTGTACGGGCTGGATCCCCTGGTTCAGGAATAATTCATCTGACATATGGACCATTCAGAATGGAGTTGTGAATTAACTTTCCATTTGGTCTGCTCTTAGCATAGCGGAGAAGACGTGATGACCAGACCATAGGAACGTATTCTCTTTGTTAAGCCATAAGGAGGAAATGGTTTTCAGAACCTGTGCGTCATAAATGTCTTGTGGATCGACATTTCAAATGATGAGAAATGATGAGTAAGATCGATGAAGTGATTGTGATTGACAAAGATTAATTCAAATGAAATGAAATTAATTTCCACGGGATTTTACAAATCTATGATATGAAATCAAGAAGAAACCGTGAAAGATTAATTAAAAATGTTAAGGCGTGATGAATTAATTAAGTCCTTACTTGATTGATGTTATGAGAGGTTTGATGTTTTTAATTAGTTATCCTTTTTAAGTCCAAGAATGTGAATTAAGTCCTTGAGAGTTGTAAGTTAATGGTCTAAAGTTTGTCAATGAAAAGCAAATCTCAACATACAAAATGCAATCTTGAACTTAGACAAAACGCATTGAAGACAAATCTTGATAGGCAAATCGCAATAACCAAAACGCAAGGCCAAAACGCAATAACCAAAACGCAATATTTCTAGGCAAAATGCAAGATTTGTTGCGATTTGGGCAGCATAACGTTTGTACTTGCTTGCAAAAAAGGTCTTTAATAGGCAAAACGCAATACCAAAACGCAACTTGAAGCAAATCGCAAGAGGC
>BQNB010170501.1:0-13670 GCA_026074375.1 Tanacetum coccineum | reverse complement strand
TCCCGAAGTGAGGTCTTGAACACGGGAACGAACTTCCTTTATTGACTCAATAAAATTGAGGCTAACAATGAAGGACCCAGATTAACAATTATCTAAAATTCAATATACATGAATAGTTTCTTAACTGTATGACAAAAACCCATGTTAGCAAAAATTCATAGGAATCGTTTAAAATTCAGTATACATGAATCGTACCTGGATATCCTAAAATTCAATATCGACACATAGACGTAGCTAACTTTGACTAAGCTAATTTTGCATAGAGTCGCAAACATTAATAAATGCAGTTGGCATCATGATTTGGTGTTTCGTCTACCAATAAAACAAGCCAACACTTTAATTCATATGGTAAGCAAATCAATGATTTGGTATATCTAACGGCTCTCAATATGATAAGAAAATTAATGAAAAGATTGATGATATCCAGGCACAGAGCCATGACAGTCTAAATGTATTTCGTATTGAATTAAGATTGATGATATCCACGTATGATTCATGTATATTAATTTTTAGTGCATACTGTTAAACAATTCTGGCAATTTTTGTGCATAATGTTAAGAAGCGATATGATTCATGTATATTGAATTTTAGATAATTATTAATTTGAACCCTTCATTTTTAATTAACACTAATTTTGGAGACATAACGAAATGGGAGTTAGTGTGTTAACGAAAAGTGAGAAAAAACCTAAATCGGCTTGAAAAAAAGTTGGCCACCTTTTTGTGCCAAAAAAATAGTAGAGTACATTGATTGGAAATAAACCCTAAGGTTAGTGTCTTTTTGTGCCATTTTCCCTATGTATTTGCGTCTAAAAATGAAATCAAGTAATGTATCCCATTTCGAGATATGTAAATGAGTATGTAAACCAATTTGCAAATGATCATGTAACAAGTTTAAATCAATCATGTAAATGAATTTGTAAACAAGCATGTTCTCACCCAAAAAATATAAAACATGAGGCTATAAACTCACCTTAGTGAATGAACTTTGATTATACAATCAAATGAGTGAAACGTCACGGATAGTCCGAATGCAAACTAATTAATTATAGGTCGTATGAGTACTACGTACTTTGAATAACTAACAACATATAAATCTATATAGTTACATGACCACCTAAATATGTTTGTTTAATTGATAAAATTAAACCATATAGTTAGTAAAATAAATGTTCATGTATTTTGTATTTGTAAAAATGTTATACTTGTCCAACAACTTATTATTTATTAATAATAATTGTTTTAACACTTATATGTATTTATATAATGATATTATATAAATAGTTTAATTGTTCTTATGAAAATAGCGCAAAAAATAAAAATAGTGCACAAGTATAAAAATAGTGCATAAGGTTTTATAAACCTTATATCTTTTTCGTTTTAACTCTGTTTTATACGTTCTTTATTCCCACTGCTTCGGATTAAGAAAATCTATCAAAATATTATATTTATAATATTTTAGCTACTGATGAACAGTAACTTTTACTGTTTCTGTAAAATTATATAAAACTACTTTTATATAATTAATTGTTGCAATCTCGTAAAAATCATAACTCATTCGTTTTAATTCGATTTTTAGTGATTCTTATATCCATGTCTTCGTAATTAAACGTTCTATCTAAGAAAAATATTTTCTAAAAACTCACTGTTATGAACAGTAACGTATTTTTATAAAATTACTTTTATAAAAATACTTTTTATCGTAAACTTGTAAATTCGATAACTCCTTCGTTATAATTCGGTTTTTCGAGTTTCTTATATATTTGGATTCCTTGTAAAAAGCACTTTCACAGAAAAATATCATATATTTTTCATCAGATCTGTAAAGTTTCAGATTTTATAAAATTACTTTTATAAAATCACTTTTTATCGTAAACTCGTAAACTTCATAACTTCTTCGTTATAACTTGGATTTTCGAGTTCTTTATATGCTTAGAATCGTCATGAAATTTACCATTTTAATAAAATATAAAATAAATGTTTTATTTCACGATTTAAAACAGTAGGTTTTTAAGTTTTTAATTAAAAGTGTATAAACTTATTTTATAAACTTTTTGGCATAAATGAATTACTACAAGTCCTCTACTTTACTTAATAACACTTCTTACATATAGATTAAGTCCTTGAATTTGTGTCCATCATATATTGTCCAAAGTGTCCAAGAAAATGTCCAACATGTTTATTTATTTATATACACTTTATAAATAAATAAATAACCATAAATTATATAAATTTATCCATTGCTTGTAAATTCATAAGTAAAACATATTCTCATGTTTTTAACATCATTTTAACCATGAAAAAATGAAATTTGAATTTGGTGTGTAATTATTTTATAAACTTATAAAATAAACCTAGGTGATGATTCATTACATAGCAATTATATAAAACATGAAACTGATAATTTGTAGAGGTTAGGGTTTATTTTAGACCTCAAGATGATACACAAGCTTAACACAAGTATTTATCCAAAAATACTTCCAATAAAACCCTAAACTTAAACTATAAAACCCTAATTTTCTTTGCTTGAATAACCCTTATAATCACCCAACCAAGCTTCTAATACTTTATGAAACACCTTAGATATGATATATATTAACCCTTGAGTGCTTGTAATAACTTAGAAATAAAAAATGTAAATGGTTTTGTTTTACTATTTTGATCCGTAGGTATGAAGTGTGAGGGAGAGAGTATTTGCTTGAGTTCTTGCTTGAAAGAGTATGTGTGAGTTTACTTCACCTTTTAGGGTTCTATTTATAGCCAAAGTATGCAAGAATACCATCTTAGCAAAACCAACAAATGGTTTTGGTGTTCATAACATTATGGACGGTTTGTGTAGCCATTAGGGCATGGTTTTTATGTTTTAATATTAGTTTAGGGCTTGTAGTGTTAGGGAACAAGTATGGTATGTAGGAGACTAAACATGTTTAGTGTAAGAAAGATGTAAGAAGCTTTAGCAAGCTTGTTCCTTGCTTGCTTGTTGATGTTCAAAAGGGGAAGAGTGGGGAGACAAACTTGCTTGAATTTAGGGTTTAAGATCCAAAGGGTAAAGGATATATTAGTTATATGATGTTAGTGGATCATTTGTATTAATTTCAAGTGATAAATGGATTGTGTATGTATGAATTTTGGTTAGCATGTATGTATAAGTAGTTTTGCAATGTATTTTTGGGTATTGAGTATAATAGTGGGTATTTGTTAAAGCATAGGTGGGTTAATGGTTTGCCATGCATGCATAAATGTTGTTTTATTGCGTTACGTAAACGATTCACATAACAAAATAAAAATAAATAGTGAAAAGTTATAAATTATCTTTAAAATAATTTTATAACACTTATTTGATGTCTGTTTACGTTGAACGTTGATTTTTAGTTTATGCGATTTAACTAAACGTTGAAAATTTAAAGTGAACGCGTAAGAGTTTAAAATAAACAATTGAATATTTATTGACATAAAAGATGTGAAAATGTGAATTGTTACAGTCTCCCCGTGTTAAAAGAATTTTGTACCGAAATTCAGGTTGTGTTGCTTTCCGGAATGGTGCTGATGAAGAGGTGTGAATAATCATCATAATCCTCCTAATGTGTGCTAAGTAAATCTAATAAATTATTGATAATCATATATTAGAACAGCATCAGTGGACGAGCGCCTCCTTTGAGTGTCACTCCCCACCACGAGAAACCGAGGCATAAACGAAAGGATATCAACAAAACACAATGAGTCTAATAGATAACTCACTAGCATGAAAGTAAACAAATAAGACACATAGTGTGCTGAAAAAATAGCCAACAAAACATAAAAGATAACGGCTCTATTATTGAAGCAGAATGGGGTTTCACGTCGCTACTCATGACATGCATACACCAAAGAAACCTAAGTAATCTTCATCAACTACATTCAATATGCAATCCATGCTTAATAAAACTCCCAAGCAGCCTATGTCTCTATACCACGCCTCTTATTCTAAATTCCTCATGAGGCTCACATCTAAAATGAGGCATATAACGCACACAATTGGGAAGTCCATAGGTGTTGCGACACTCAACTCAAACTTCATATCAATTACGGTGATTAATAAAACAGAACAGTAGCAGGGTAGTTAAACTACGATTATACAGGCTAACATCATACTACAAGAACAACCACAGATCAGGTACGAACGCGTCCTACGATCCAAACTCTACAACAAAAGCACACAAAAGGATGGTACCACACCCGATCGATATTCGCACAGATAATGTGCAAATAGGTTTCCCGCTGAGCGAGAGCAAACAGTAAAGCGGACGGTACCCCCGATCAGAAATTCACACAGCAATTGGTAACGTTACCCACCGATCCGACAACACAGAATCAGGGACACATATCAATATAAATTAACCACATATATTCCATTGCATCAATTAAACCACATAATCACAGTAATTAAAACATTTCAAAACCATTTGCATCATTTCCATCCCAATTTAAAACAATGTAAAAAGAGGGACTATGAAACTCACCTGATGCTCAACGCAGCTTCCCAAATTTCCTAGCACAAAACTACACAATAAAATATAAACGTGTTACACGCGACTAAGCCAAATGCTTAAGTCCATGTAACAATCATATGATGGATGTCTAAGGTGTTTAAATATCTCCATGGGTCACCCCAACACCATGCCCGACTTTAACCAATTCATTTACTCATAATTCTAATGATCTACATTTTACCCGAAAACGCAGAAATTTAGTGTCACTTTTCTAACCTTCAACCCTTACCTACTGAACCTAATAAATTCTCAAATAAATCACCTATGTACAATTAAGTGTTTACTAACTACCTCATTTTCCCCAAAAGCTATTCACATGTGCAAATGCCTCAAATAAATTCCCAACTCAAAAGTACTCAGATTCGGATCTGAACGCGCACTAAAATGTTTGACCTTGCTAACCATACTTAGACAACTAATCAGAAGCTAAATTTTGGGGTGAAGTTAATAGACATATAGAACTTGACTTTTGTGTTTTGGCTAACCTTAATTCGAATTTTAAATAGGGGTTTTACCTCTTAAATTCTGACCCAAATCTGACCCGTATTTACTGTTTTGACAACTTTTATTGTAGCTAACATTTAACTAACTTCCAGAACTCAAAATCATTAATGGCTGGACTTTTTGAAAAATAGACTCTTTGAGCTACTGTTTAGGCACTAGAAATACCTCAAAACACGTTACCATCATTGAGATAACATCACTTGAACACAGACCTAAAATCTGCCAAACCCTAATTCATAAATTAACGCGATCTAAGCCTAACCGTTTGCATCATTATGCTCCTAATCAATCCCTAAACACTCTAACATGATCAAAATATAATTAATTACAAAAACTTTAAACCCTAATGATCCATCATATTATTTGTTACATGATTTAAAAATAATTAGCAAGAGTAGGATCATTACCTAGCGCACTTACTTGCTCCTAACACGATCTAGCTCTTAATTATTTTGATCAAACTGATCGCCCCCTCCTCCCTTTTAATACATATTTATTATTTTTTTTTTTATTAATTAATTATACAATTATTTACATTACCTTAATTTTCTAAAAAAATCTTAGTAAAATTGGTAAACCTTTTTGCATGAAAACTATATACTAACTTTCTATTTATAACTATCATTTCAAAAAAATACTTTCTATATTTAGAAAGTTCATTATTAACTCTCGCAATTCACGAACCTAATTTATTTCTAATATATAATACTTTCCATATTAAACCAACACATAATTATCCACATATTGACGTAGCAATGCATGCAAACACGTCACTCATTTCCATTGTCACTACACGTGAACAAAACTAGAAATAACCCTTAAATATCTCAAATTCATTCAAAAATGAGATGAACACGCACCCCAGAATGATAATCATGCACACAGATAAAGTCACATAGATCACAAATATAACACATATAAACACTTAGCCAACTCTAAAAGGTATGACTAACCTGCTCAAGTCACGGTTGTCATAGTATCCCCTCCTTAAGGAAATCACGTCCCGAGATTTAACTAACAGGTTCGACAGCACAATCAATAAATAACTGAGGATACTTAGACTTCATATGGTCTTCGCGCTCCTAAGTGAACTCGAGACCACGCTTTGAATTCCAACGAACTTTCACAAGTGATATCTTACTATGCTTCAAACTCCTAACCTTACAGTCCATAATCTCTACGGGTTCCATAATCTCTACGCTTCAAACTCCTTTATCAACACCACTTTATCAGTCGTTTCTTATACAAACTCGGGCCCAATCAAACTACTTTCTCCAATCTCAGCCCATAGAACAAGCGACCTACATTTCCTTCCATACAATGCTTCAAACGGAGCACACTGAATGCTCGAATGATAACTATTGTTGTAAGAGAATTCAGCTAACTGTAGGTGAACATCCTAATTGCCACCAAAGTCGATCACACACTCCCTTAACATATCCTCCAAAGTCTGAATCGTATGCTCACTTTGTCCATCCGTTTGAGGATGATAAGCTGTACTCATATCCAATCGCGTCCCTAAAGCTTTCTATAAGGTTTTCCAGAAATGTAAAGTAAACCGTCCATCTCGATCCAAAATAATTGACATGGGTACTCCATGCCGTGCAACGTCCCCATCGATGTATAACCTTGCCAATTTCTTTATACTATAGTCTTCATGCGTTACCAGAAAATAAGCTGACTTGGTAAGTCTGTCGAGTATTTCCTATATTAAATCATGCCCACTCTTTGACCTAGGTAGTTTTGTAATAAAATTCATAGTGATCTTATCCCACTTCCATTCAGGTATCTCGGGTTGTTGCAATAAATCCGAAGGCCTTTGATGCTCTGCCTTCACCTTTAAACAAGTTAAACATTTGCTAACATAAGTAGCAATATCCCTCTTAATTCCCAGCCACCAGTACATATCTCGAAGAACATGGTACATCTTATCCGCTCCAGGATGTACAGAGTACCTAGTCTTATGAGCTTCGTCCATAATTATCGTTCTCACACCTCCTACTAACGGAACCCATATACGGTCCATAAAGTATAAACTCTCGTCTTTTTTCCTTTCCATCTGTTGATCTAAACCATGTAGCCTTTCTACAAGTACATTCTCTTGCTTGAACGCCTCACTCTGGGCTGCCAGTATCATTCCTCTTATTCCAGACTGAATAGTCATAGCCATTGCTCGTATACGTCTAGGTTTCACTCATTCCTTCCTACTTAATGCATCAGCCACCACATTCGCCTTACCTGGATGGTAGCGAATCTCACACTCATAGTCACTAAATAACTGAATCCACCTCCTTTGACACATATTTAACTCATTCTGATCAAATATGTGTTGAAGGCTCTTGTGATCCGTGTAGATGACACTCTTCGTACCATACAAATAATGCCTCCAAGTTTTAAGGGCAAACATAACTGCTCCTAATTCTAGGTCGTACGTTGTATAATTCTTCGTATGGATCTTTAGCTTTCTAGATGCATAGGCAATTACTTTGCCTCTTTGCATGAGTATACAACCTAATCTCTGGTTCAATGCATCATAGTAGACTCTGAAATCTTCAACCCCATCAGGTAGTGACAATATCGGCGCATCACACAAATTATTCTTCAAAGTCTAGAAAGCCTCTTCCTGTTCCATGCCCCACTCATACTTTTTTTTCTGGGTCAACGAAGTAAGAGGTTTAGCAATCTTAGAGAAATTTACGATAAAACGTTGATAGTAACCAGCCAATCCCAGAAATGACCGTATTTCTGAAGATGTCTTCAGAGCTTTCCAATTCTTCACTGATTTAATTTTGCTTGGGTCTACATGAATACCATTGCTATTAACCACATGCCCGAGAAAATATACCTCTTATAACCAAAATTCGCACTTAGAAAACTTGGCAAACAACCTCTCCTTCTTTAGCAGGTCCAAAACTAATCTCACATGAACCTCATGATCCTCCTTGGACTTCGAATATATCAAGATATCATCAATGAACACAATGACAAACTTATCCAGATACGGCTTGCACACCCGGTTAATTAAGTCCATGAAAACCGCTGGTGCATTTGTCAACCCGAATGGCATAACTGTAAACTCGAAGTGTCCATAACGTGTTCTAAATGCAGTTTTTTTAGAATATCTTCTTCATGCACTCTCAGCTGATGATAAACCGATCGAAGATCTATTTTAGAGAAATAACGCGAGACTTGTAATTGGTCGAATAAGTCGCCGATCCTGGGGAGAGGATAATGGTTCTTAATGGTCAACTTATTCAATTCCTAATAGTTTTTGTACATTCGAAACGAACCTTCTTTCTTCTCGACAAACAACACGGGTGCTCCCCACGGAGAGTGACTTGATCGAATAAAAACGCATATCGAATGAATTCAAAGGGTTACGAGTTATCTAATAAGGTAGCAAAAGAATATCGAATCAAAGGCTAGGAAACACATAAGGGATTTCATAGGTGCAAATAAATACGAATCAATGCCATGGGACTCCTTTAAAGGAAGAGATAGAATATCTATACCAATAGGGAACGCAAACGAAAGAATCAACAAGACGCCCAATTACAAAAGAATCAACAAGCGCACCACAAAAGAAAAAGAGCACATATCGAATAACGATACGTATCAAGATTGATAAATGAGAAGATAAAATTCTTATATCAATAATCGACTTTACTCGAAAGAACCAACTAAATGCTCTTTTTTTTAAATTTATTTTTAAACAATAAAGAAAGTCTTTTAAAATTTATATAAAAATCATTTTAAATCTTAAAATCATCTTGAATACCATTTTTATAAAAATTCATTTTAAACATGGTTGTTATAGAAAATCCAGAGACACTTATTTAATGTGTATTACATCTTACCATTATGAATTACTTTAAACTTACTTTTCCAAAATAAAATTTATCAAGCAAAAAAAATCATATCTTATTTGTAGAGATCATTTTAAACATTTCTTATTCATAAAGATCATTTAAAAAAAATAGTTTTGATAGTTAATCAATTATCATACTGTTTCATAAAATTTGTTGTAAACATAGTTTCTCAAAAAAATAAAGAGACATTTTCATAAAAGTGTTGTATTCGTAAAAATTATTTCAAAAATAGTTTTCCCCAAACCTCATCAAGATATAATTCAATAGGATTTTTATAGTTCGTTTTCAATATAAAATATGTAACTCAACAAAGGAAATCGTAATACCCAGAAGGGATTGCAAAATACTATAAGAACTCTAACACAATCTATTGCTCGAAGGCGAAAGAAAGTACAAAGAACCATATAATCAGAATAACAGTCAAACGAACACGTACAAGTGAAATTCATGCAAAGACATTACGAACCAAAAGAAGAACGTAATGACTCATCCGTACTAACGATCAAAATAAGAACCATAGAAAAGCATCGGTACTAACATGTCGCAAACATGTTACGAAAACTAAAGGATGTGAAAAACAAGGGAGTAAACATCCACACTAATATGTTATGAACAATTAGTGCTTGAAGAAAAATTAATAATAAACGCAAGGAAAGAACCAAGTGAAACGTACCAATATCCAAAGAAGTAAATCCGAACAATATATATCAAGACGCTGAATGGGAAAAATAGATCATCCGTACCGACAGGGCACGAACCAGGAATCCTAAAATGGGAGTAAGATCTCCGAACGAGTAATCGAGCAATCGAACAACCCAATAATAATAATAGCAGTAATAACAGGTATCCGGGGTATCCGCAAACGTTAGATAGAAGGGAAACTTACTATCTACGCAACTGAGCCTAACATAATCGCTCATCAGGTAAAAGAAGGATTCCAATAACTATATAACCATCCTTATCATGATCACACATATCACAACATATTACTCTATCACCTAACAAATAAACACCAATCAATGCAATCATGGTCACAAGTCCACGTGTGTGATGCCTTTATAATTATGTTGGCCACCCATAATTATAACCACATCCTTTCACACGTGTACTTATTTCCAAGACTACACATCTCAATGATAACACACATATATGCACATATACCACATTGCACATCTTACACGACTCCAATATTACACAACTACGATGCTCCATCAAAGAAATACTTATTTATATAAAACTAAAATCGAAAACGAAAGAAAACAAAAGCCTCATAGTGCCCGAAATTCAAAATATCTAAAGATATTCACATAAGTAAGCAATATGTCGGGTAAATAAACGATAAGCTTATGCTGGGCCTTTCTTGGTTTCCGAAACTTAGCTTTTGCAAAGTCACCGACTCTGCGGCCAGGCCTACTACGACATACCACAGAATCTAGTCGACCTATTGTTCTCTGCTACTTCTTCAACTACACTTCCTCATTCGGTCCCTCGAGAGGCTCCTCCTTAATTGGCTCCTTTTCTGAATCTTTTGATATTTAGTAGCTCGTAGGTCGAAATAAAACACAGAGAAAAGCAAGAAAACAAAACGCCTAGATAGCTAAACATATAGATCCTATTATGCAGCTATATGAAGGACTCCTAGGTTATAGTCTAGGTCAAACCACCTACTTCTCTATAACCAATGGCTCTGATACCAATCTGTCACACCTTGCCAAGGCGGCAACGCGAGGCGTAATGAGAATGGATATCATCACAACACAATAATGTCTATATAGAGAACTACAATGCATAAAAGAAACCAAGGTATGGACACAAAGTGTCATGAAAATATCCCAACAAGCATAACAAAACATACGGCGTCTTGTATTGAAGTTAAGTGGGGTTCACGTCAATACCAAGACATGCAAAACATCCAAAATAAACCTAAGCAGATCGAATCAACAACATTCAATATTCAATCATGCACAAAATAAATTAGGAGATTAAACTCCGCAAGCAGCATATGGTCTCTCTAGCCACTCCTCTTATTCTTAAGATCCTCATGATGCTCACCTGAAAATGATGCTTAAAAACGTCAACACAACGGTTAGCGAGAGTCACAGGTTTATGACACATAATTTAAACTTTCAATCAAATACTGTGATTAATAAAAAACAGAACAAATGGTCAAGACAAGTATAGGCTAGCTATATTACCGCAAACATGCATACGTACAAAACAACCCCAATCAGGACGGAACGTGTCCCACGATTCAAGTCACACCAAAATATCACACTGAAATGGGTACCCTTTGATCGGAATCACAAAGTAATGGGTAGAAACTTTACCCTCCGATCGGGATCACACAGTAATGGGTAGGAACGTTACCCTCCAATCCAAATCACACATCATGGGGAGGAACGTTACCCTTCGATCCAATAACACATAAACATTTAACACATATCATATAATAGCCACATACATGTCCATGCATAAATTAAACCACATAATCATAGCAATTAAAATATTTTAAAACCATTTGCATCATTTCCATCCCAATTTAAAAACAATGTAAAAAGAGGAACTATGAAACTCACCTGATGCTCAACGCAGCTTCCCAAATTTCCTAGCACAAAACTACACAATAAAATATAAACGTGTTACACACGACTAAGCCAGATTTTTTAAGTCCATGTAACAATTATATGATTGATGTCTAAGGTGTTTAAATATCTCCATGGGTCACCCCGACACCATGCCCGACTTTAACTAATTCATTTGCTCATAATTCTAATGATCTACATTTTACCTGAAAATGCTGAATTTTAGTGTCATTTTTCTAACTTTCAACCCGTACCTACTGAACCTAATAAATTCTCAAATAAATCACCTATGTACACTTAGGTGTTTACTAACTACCTCATTTTCCTCAAAAGCTATTCACATGTGCAAATGCCTCAAATAAATTTCCAACTCAAAAGTACCCAGATTCGGATATGAACGCGCACTAAAATGTTTGACCTTGCTAACCATACTTAAACAACTAATCATAAGCTAAATTTTGGGGTGAAATTAATATACATATAGAACGTGACTTCTGTGTTTTGGCTAAATTTAATTCAAATTTTAATTAGGGGTTTTACCTCTCTAATTCTGACCCGTATTTACTGTTTTGACAACTTTTCTTGTAGCTAACATTTAACTAACTTCCAGAACTCAAAATCATTCGTGGCTGGACTTTTTGAAAAATAGACTCTTTGAGATACTGTTTAGGCACTAGAAACACCTCAAAACACGTTACCATCATTGAGATAACATCACTTAAACACCGACCTAAAATCTGCCAAACCCTAATTCACAAATTAACGCGATCTAAGCCTAACCGTTTGCATCATTATGCTCCTAATCAATCCCTAAACAGTCTAATATGATCAAAATATAATTAATTACAGAAACTTTAAACCCTAATGATCCATCATATTATTTGTTACATGAATTAAAAAGAATTAGCAAGAGTAGGATCATTACCTAGCGCACTTACTTGCTCCTAACACGATCTAGCTCTTATTTATTTCGATTAAATATTCGTCTTCTTTGGTTCTTGGGGTAGGGTCGAATGGCACACAAGGGGGAAAAGGAGGCAATGATGAACTAAAATTGTGTTTAGGGTTTTTAGATAAGTTAGCTAATTAGAAACCTAATCTAACTAAAACTTATTTTAAGATAATACACATTTTTTTTCTTTTCCTTTTCTTTTACAAACCGATCTTCCCCCTCTCCCCCTTTTAATACTTGTTTATTATTATTATTTTTATTAATTAATTATACAATTACTTATATTACCTTAATGTTAGCCTCAATTTATTGAGTCGAACAAGGAAGCTCGATCACTCTACGATGGAGCTTCGGTCTTTATTTAGTTAACGTTGTAACAGGATAATATCAGGAATCGGGCTCGATAGTTAATCTAATATTGTATATGTTTTGGGTTTAATCCCAAAGTAAAACCCGAGCCCGGGTCCTAGTTAAATATCCCGCGCGTCACATTAAATGTGTAGGGGTATATATATATTTAGATATTTTCTAAAATATCTAAATATATATAGATATTTTCTTTTTTAGAAAATATCTTTTTTCATTATATCTAAAATTTTTTTTCTTATTCTCTCTCAACTCTCTCTCATCTCTCTCTCTCAATTTCGAGTTTCTCTCTCTCTCTCTAGTTTCTTGATTCGTGATTCGTGTTATGAAGTGAAGCATTAAATCGGAACCTTTGTATATGTTTCGGGTTTAATCCCAAACAAAACCCGAGCCCGGGTCCTAGTTAAATATCCCGCGCGTCACATTAAATGTGTAGGGGTATATATATATTTAGATATTTTCTAAATATCTAAATATATATAGATATTTTTCTTATTTAGAAAATATCTTTTTCATAATATCTAAAATTCTTTTTCTTATTCTCTCTCAACTCTCTCTCATCTCTCTCTCTCAATTTTGAGTTTCTCTCTCTCTCTCTAGTTTCTTGATTCGTGATTCGTGTTATGAAGTGAAGCATTAAATCGGAACCTACACTAACACATCTGCCTCAATGTCCTCCTCAATACTATCCTCTAGTGAAATAGAATCCTTAAACCTCTGAGATCAGCACGAGTAGGAACTAATGCTCCTGAAGCAGGGATAGACTTCAGGCCCCGTTCATCAATGTTTAAAAATGATGTCTGATCACAACAGTTCAGACCTCGCACCACAACGACAAGAGATGTCTGTTGAAAATGTCGCTTCAGGCC
>BQNB010170499.1:0-13670 GCA_026074375.1 Tanacetum coccineum | reverse complement strand
TCATATTGAAGGCGTGCATACATGCACACTTTCAAACAAAAAATTTGTATTTCTAATTTCTCATTAAATTCTTTAGAACATATGTGCAGAAATACAATTATTAAAGGCGTGCATGTATGTTTTTGAGAGTTCTCGCACTTAATTTGATGCTGAAAATAAAGTTACACTATATATATATATAAGCTCCGGTTCCATTGAGAAGGTTTTTATTTTGAGAAGATTGAGAAATCTACGTTTGAGCAAATTGATTCATATTTTTGATTTGATTCACAAGTAAACATCCTTTAATAGTGAATCAAAACTATGAATCACAAATTTGATTCACAAATCATTGCTAAAATCGAGTTATGGTAACGATTCCTTAAATTTGTATAGAAGATTCAGTATTTTACTTATATTGCAAAAACGAGAGATTTTTTAACATTGATTCGAATTTTTTTACACATTTTAAATTATAATCACATTAAAATGAGTTTTACGATTGAAAAACTTGAATCAAAGTTAAAAATCTATCATTTTTGAAAATCTTCTCAATCTTCTCAAAATAAAAACCTTCTCAATTGATCCGGATTATATATATATATATGTGTGTGTGTGTGTGTGTGTGTGTGTGTGTGTGTGTGTGTGTGTGTGTGTGTGTGTGTGTGTATGTGTGTGTGAGAGAGAGAGATTAAAACTCATTTGGTTGCCATGAAATGTGATTAGTTTAACTTAATGAACCTTATCAAATTCAAGAGGACCAATAAGGAAGATAGTTGAAATCGATTTAGAAGTAGAAGAGGGCTAGAGTTGCATGTAAAACTCAAAAAAAGATGCAATTTCAAATTAGCACACAGTCTAAGGGTTTGAGAGCCGACTCAATTTTGTAATATATAAGATACATACTATTTTACGGTGTATGTTGTTGAACAAAAAATTATATACATGTTAAATCAAAAAGAAATTTATCTTATATATATCCACAAAGTTGACCAATTTATCTTATATATATCACATCATATTTTATAAAATTTAATAACTAGTCTTAATACTCGTGCACGCACGAAGTTTAAATATTAAATTTTAATTGAGTGTTAATTTTGTAAGTGTTGTTATTTTTCGTATTTGCACATTAAAATGTCTTGTTTACCATTATTTCAGTAATTATGAATATGAGTTTCTATTAATTTAAACAATTGTAATAGTTATAATAAATATTTTATACCATATTATACAAAGAATGCTAATCATCATGTTTGCCAATTACATTGTTGTGTGTTAATAATTATTTAGCCGTTTCTAATATTATAACCCGTGTACACATGTGACAAACTTATAAAATGGAATAACAATGAGTCATTATTGAGCGCATATAGTAAAAATATTTTTTTTCTCAGTTATTTCTACTTAAACTCATAAAGAGGAAAAACATGAGTTGTTCGTATACGTACAACATCATCTATATATTTATATACACAATAATTCGTGCTTTTATTTTCATATTAATAATCTTGTGTCTATATATGTTGTATTTTTAAAATATAAAGTGTAAGGGAACAAAGTCTAAGGTTTTGTTTATTTATTTTTTAATGTTATTAAAAAAACATGAAAACCTATAAATTTACACTTAACTTCATATTATCTATTTAAAATTCAATCAATAAAGTTTTATTAATTACCTCATCTTATTTTAAGTTTTTGTTTTCACAAATTTGAATGAATTAGGTTTTAAGTTTCGATAACGTCCTTATTACTCGATTAATTCTGATGAGCGAATGCTTCACAATTCTATAATTTGAAAAGCAAAAACTATCATGTGACCAACATACACTACAAGAATAGAGGATTTTAGCCACGGAAAACTTTTAGCCACGACTAAAATCGTGGCTAAATGTAGGTAAACGATAAAATAGTCGCTTTTCAACATTTGAACTTTGAAAAACACTTGTCGTGGCTAAAAGTAAAAAAGCCTTGATGTGACAACCGTGGTTTGAGCAGGTTAGCTTATGCCTTTAGACTTTAGCTTTTTGCTCGTTTTATGTGATTCTTGTGTACTATGTGGTCGTTTTGATTTATAAGTGTAGTATTTATATGTGCACGCGATCGTTTTAGAATTTAAATGATCATTTTGTTATGTGTGCACATAAGTTGAGTTAAGTAATCTATTCTTTTGAGTGGGGAGTTTAGGAATGAATGACGTTTTGCATGTGTAGCTATGTCAAATCTTGGTTTTAAAGGTTAAAGCGTTTATGAATATATATGGTTTTTAGAAAGGAAAGGTGTGATTGAAATATGGAAGTTTACATCAAACTTTCCATATTTAGCAAGTGAATTTGAAAATGAAAAGTTATTTTCAGAAAGTCTAGTTTGTTGCGTTTAAATAAAAAGGTATACTCAAATTGGCTTAGGTTTTTATAAAAACTTAAGATAATGATTAAAATTAAGTAATTAATAATAATAAAAAAATATAGGGAAGAGGGGCCGATCGGTTTTAATAAAAAAAGGGTTTTGGGTTTTAATTTTTGTATAAGCCTAATTAGAATTGGACTAGGATAGTTAGGGTCTTTAAATAAAAAGCCTATCCCATAATCCCTTTTCCCCTTATACCCTAAAACGTCCTATAATCCCTGGAGAACAAAAAAAATAGTCGACTGCCATAAGTGAACCAAGAAAGATTCAAGAATTTTGTTAGGGTTTTGCTCATAAAGGTAAATATATTAAACCTCTTTAAATCTTTTAATTCTTATAGCTTAATTATGATGGATTAGGGTTTTAATAAAATACAGATCTTAATGAGTAATTAATGTTAATAGTATTGATTAGAATTGAATTAGGGGCATAACCATGCAAATTACATGTTAGGGTTTGCAGGAAATCTTGATTTAGTGTTGAGCAAAATTAAGGCCGTGTTCACGAGCAATTTTCTCAATGATGAATAATGATATTTAAGAGTTTATTTTTTTTAAACAGTAGCCCTCTGAGTCTTCTTTCCAAAGAATCCAGCCCCAAGGGTTTTCGTGGTCGGGAAGGTTGTGAAATAATCTTTATAAGATAAGTGTGCAAAACAGTGAATTTTTCTGATGGGTTTTAGTTAGGGTTTTGATTTTTCTAAAAATACTTAGACACCTTCTTAAGGGCTAATATTCACGTGGAAGCCATTTCATATGTTGTGTCTGACCCCTGATTTTTGGCTAAGTATGTGGTGGTGTTTAAAATGGTCAGCTAACATCAAATTTTTAGGGTGTCTGTTACTAGCCGAATTTTGGACACTTGGTGTTATGATTTTCTAAAGGGTATTTATAAAAGAGTATGAGATTTGGGGGAGTAATTGGGGGTTCATAAGTCATATTGGTAACCTTTGGAAATTTTCCAAGAATTATAAAGATGTATAAGTGGTGCGTTTAGGGCGTGCAAGTGAGTCTAAAATTCTGCTCAAATCCAGAAAATTGAAAGTGTAAGAATAAAGTGTAAGCTAGTTATGTAAGAATTTAAAAAGGTACAAAATGAGTTTAGAACATTGATAGATCGCTTAGAATCCATCATAGTTGAGGTTACACCTTATTGGAGTGATGACCAAAGTGATGTTAATATCCGTACGTTTTGTTGTTTAGATCTTTGTGAAGCTTCTTGGAACCTTTTTGGATTAAGCTAAGCTAAGGTGAGTTTCATAGTCCCACTTTTACTTCGTTTTAAACTTGGGATGGAAATGATGCTAGTATGGAAATGTTTTGATTACTGTGATAATGTGTTTAAAGTGATGCATGGACTTTATGTGGCTATTATATGTTATGTGCTACATGTTTGTGATGTGATACGCTCCATGGCTTAGTGATCAATTGGAGTGGGTTTTGTGGTATGCTCCATGGCTTAGTGATCAATTGGAGTAGTTCTGCGATAGAGACGTCTCGTAATCGTGTGAATGGTATTGGTTTGGATTGGATTTGATTTGGTTTACATGATAGCTTATATGGTAGTTCATTTATTGTCATGCAGTGTTTTCATTTATCACAGTAATGATTTAATTGGATTTATATCGTGTCTTAAACCTATGACTCTTACCAACTTTATGTTAACGTTTTTAAGCATCATTTTCAGGTATTCAGCGTGAGACTAATGATGCTAGGAGAAGTGGGTAGAGAGACCTTAGGATTGGCTTGTGGAGCTCTCCTTATTTGTTCTTTCAATTTAGACTTATGTTCTGTTGGATAATTTAAGTTTGGGATTGATTTACTTTTATGTTGGCTTATGCTTTGCGCGTGTATGACATTACTTAATAATGCAAGACTTCTTTATCTTGTGTTGGGTATTGTTATGACACATAATGTCCCTTGTAGTTATTTTCTTTTCCTTTTAGTTTCTCTATAGTAGACGCCATTGTGTTGTGACGATATCTATAAAGTTACACCTCGTGCTTTCGCCTTGGCGGGGTGTTACACTTGACCTTGACTTTCAACGGTGGTAAAAAAATTGACTAAAACCTTTAGCTACGACCAAGTGGAGGCTAAAAGTGTTAAATAATATTTCCCGAATATTAATTTTCAAAAGCAAATAAAAAAAACTCAAACCTTGCATCAGTTTTCTAAGAGAAAATAAAAATAATTATTAAAACCTTCTGCCACAACTTATCGTGGCTAAAATTTCAAATATTATATATTTATATTTTATATATCATTTGAGTGAGATAAAAAATATTAAAACTTTTAGTTTAACCATAACTTCATCGCTAAAAGTTACTTTGATAAATTAATTTCAAAGTTAACTAAATTGAACGGTGTTAAACCACAACAAATAACTAAAATATGCTAATTACATTCCTAATTGATTAACGTTTAAACGTTAATAACACATTAAAATATAGGACTAATCATTCAACGTATGAAAACGGACAAAAACGTATGAAATGAACGAAAACGTATGAAAAAGGACAAAAACGTATGACAACGTATGTAAACGTAGAAAACGGACGAAAACGTGTAAAAACGTATAGAAACGTACAAAAATGGACGAAAACGTGTGAAAACGTATAGAAACGTACAAAACGGATGAAACGTATAAAAACATATGAAAGTGGACGAAAACGTATGAAAACGGACGAAAACGTCTGAAAATGTGTGAAAACGGAAGAAAACGTATGAAAACGACGAAACGTTTAAAAACAGACGAAAACGTATGAAAACGGACGAAACATATAAAATGACAAAAACGTATGAAAGCGGGCGAAAACGTATGAAAACGGATGAAAACGTATGAAAACGGACGAAAACGTACAAAAAGCATGAAAACGGATGAAAACGTACAAAAACGGATGAAAACGTACAAAAACGTATAAAAGATTTGACACCTCTACAAATAATGAGCTAAGGGAGTGGTTGCAGTGAATTTTGAGTGAATTTAAACTTTTAGTCCATTCAGGTTTTTTTAATCTTAAATCTTGTCTTTTTAATCAAATGAAATGAATGTTCTATATATGTTTTCAAAATAAGAGTTTGCAAAATAACTCAACTCTACATTATATAGTGTTTGTAGTGACGTGGTAATCATTTACATGACAAATATTACGTCAACGTCACATTATTACATTATTTAATTTTGTGTATAATAAATTTTTTATTTTTATTTTTGATTAAATGTATTAGAAACCGGACCAGATCGAGACTGTTTTAGCTCAAAACCATGGACCGAGGACCAGACCGGATGTGTTCGGTCTGGTCCGGGTCGATCCGGTTCTTCGGTCGGTCCGGTCCGAGAAGGCATTATAGGTCGGTTGTACGTAAGACCGGACAGGACCGACCCGAACAGAAGACCGAACATGAGGTAAAGTGTGAACCGAGGACTGGACCGAAATGTGTTCGATCCGGTCCGGTTTATCGGTTTGATCCAATCCGCGGTCAGATATGCTCACCCCTATACTTAACCTATACCAAATTCACCAAAAAAACATAGTAATATATTTAAACAACTCACTAGACCTCGTTAAAATGAGCGCCCACAACTCGGTCTTGAGACCTTAGTTTCTCACCCACCAAATTCACGTCAATGGTAGACGTGTTCGTTGCCAATATGCAATGAGGCGAACACACCTTCTGAATCTCATTGAATATTGTTTGCTTTAAGTTAACGTTCTCAATAATTGCATCTTATAAAAAGCAGGTAGTCAAACAACTATGTACACCGATGTTATAAGCTTTTTTTAGAATGGCACCGCACTTGAAATCCGACCCCCGAGTTAAACCATCCAAACAGGCAGGCCCCGAGACCCGAACCACTAGGAGAGACCCGCGAAGGGAAACCCCTAAAACTCATGGCTTCGAACTAAGAGAAAAATCTGGATTTTTCATTGTCTCGTGCGAGACTCGAACCTAGAAACAACCCCTCCCCAAGCTTCAAAATGAACCCAGGTGGCCAACTGTGCTAAGACAGTTGGTTCACCGATGTTATAAGTTACATAGAAATTCAATACGAACAATGTATAATCCATTAATGAAGATACCTCAATGACCATATCCACATCTTTGAATTATGAGTGGTCAACCCAACCTGCTCGCTTTTCACCTGTACAGTTCTATTTCCCTTTTTGCCCCGTTATGTAATGCCTTCCGTTAGTTGCCACATTTAATTACCGGTATAGTAAGCCCATGCCATTCACAGTGAAACCATGTTATATAGTATGGCTTAAGTCTATAAAAGAAAAGCTTATAGCTTGTTTAGTTGGTGAAAATATCACATTTTTTCTAAAAAATTTCATGTAAAAATGAACATATTGAAAATCCGTTTAGTCGCATTTTTCCAAATTTTTCAAAAAATGTGAAATTCTCATTCTCACTGTTTTTCAATAATTTAACAAAAAAATTAAAAAGTCCATTTTATCATTCTTATTTTCGTCTCAATAAAAAGGATTGGATATACAAATAACAAATATCAAATATACACCATTCTAACCCTAATCTCTCGTGTCATCCTTTACCGCCCATTCTAACTGCCATTTGTAGTTAGTTTTAAAAATTTTGGTTTATACGTTTTTGTCCATATTTGTACGTTTTCATCCGTTCTTATACGTTTTCATCCGTTTTAATACGTTTTCATCCGTTTCATATGTTTTTATACGTTTATATACGTTTCATCCGTTTTCATTTGTTTTTATATGTTTTCGTCCGTTTTAATACGTTAATATCTGTTTTCATTCATTTTTATCTGTTTTCGTGCGTTTACATCCGTTTTTTTTTTGTAAAGGGGAATTCCCCGGTAAAATAGCGTTTTCATCCGTTTTAATCGTTATCCTACGTTTTCGTCCGTTTTCTACATTTTCATCTGTTTTATCAGCTTTTATCTGTTTTCATCCGTTTTCGTTTGTTTTCATCCGTTTTTAACTGGTTTCTTACGTTTGCGTCCGTTTTTATCCGTTCTAACCATTTTCCTACGTTTTCGTCCGCTTTTGCACGTTTTTTAAGTTTCAATAAAGTTTTTTACAATTTTATATACGTTTTTAGGCTTTTTATTTAGGTTTCATCAATTTTCATCCGCTTTTGTACTATTTTTTATGTTTTTATACTTTTTATACGTTTTTGCACTTTTTTATACGTTTTTGTTTTACGTTTTCATCCGTTTCATCCATTTTTATTCATTTTTGGACGTTTTTATACATGTTCATCCGTACAAAAACGTACAAGAACATATAATAACATATAAAATGTACGAAAACACACAAAAACGTACACTAACGGATGAAAACGTATAAAAACAGACGGAAACATATGAAAATGGATGAGGACGTATAAAAACGGATGAAAACGTATAAAAACAGATGAAAATAATGAAAACGTATAAAAACAAAAGAAAACGGAAGAAAATGGATAAAAACGTATATAAGCGGATGGAAACGTATAAACACGGATGAAAACATATAAAAACGGATGAAAACGGTTGAAAACGTATAAAACTTATGAAAATGTATAAAGATCTACTATGAAAAAATAATTGACTATGAAATGAAAAATGTTTGACAATAGCTTTATCTTAAAAACTTTTCATTTTTTTAGAAGGAAAAATAATTCTATCTAAAAGGGTTTTCAAAATTCTCAACTCTTCTTTAGAGAAGAAAAACTATTCTCCTCTCCAGGAATTTAGAAACGGAAAAATAAGAATTTTTTCACCAATTAAATGGCCCTTACTTAGCATAAACAAGTGTTCTTAAGTTTTAAGTAGTTTGTATCAGCTACATTTAATCTTTGAGGTTATCAAAAAAAATTCATGGAACTTGGAAACATTTTAAGTATTGAATGCACAAACAAGCTTCTAATTAGACAGGAAGGCATAGGCATCGTATCTGGTTTTTCAGGTTGCAAGTAATTCCTGATGAAATGGTATTGTTCATCCTTATTTGGGTACCTGTATAATCATCATCAAAAAAGTACAATGAGCTGAAATCTTTGACAGTATCAAAAAAGAACTCTATCTTTAACCATTATGAGTCACAAGCAATACTCTTCGAATGAACAATGATGTAGTACATGTTCAACTATAATGTCATTATCTGCTCTTCTAAGAAAGCTATATGAATTTACATTAATTTAGGAGCAACAAATTTGACCTTTTATGAGGTTCCTAAAAGCTTACAAGGTGTAATCGCAATCATAGCCGGCATATTCGTAGAAGTGGTTCCCAATGTTAAACCCTCTGTAACTGTATGATCCAAATTCAAAATCTATGATGTACAGTTTCTCTGCTTCAAAAATACATATAAAATAGCCGTTAAGAAAATAGGAAAGGAGCAAGTTATAGACACCTTTAACTGTTTGGGACTTAGATTATGTGGCGTAAGTCTGATGGAAATCACACACTTTAAATTTGAAAACACGCTCAACATCGTTTATTATGTAACAATGGCTAGTCACCAGTTAGATCTATACAAATTCTATATCTATTATACCAACTACTAAGATTTCTAGATCCATCTCTTCCTTGTGAATAAAGGGTTCTTCTTGTTAGTTTCTTCTAGATCAAAGTTTCAGAACACAAGCTCTGATACCACTTGTTGATCCCAACTTAAGATTGATTCCTTAGTTTGTAAAGATTAAGTTACTTTGGATAGAACCAAAACAACTATGGTATAAACTTTGTGAATACTAAAGAGTATGCGGAATCTACTCTTTAATACTTAGAAGAATATTAATGAAACAGTAAACTATATGAACAATGATATTACTAAAAAGCACCAATATTATTATTATCAATAATACGAGTACTCTATGTAGTACTAGGGTTTACAACCTTGAAGCTATATATCAAAATGTATATGTGTGTCTATATAACCATAACCTAGGATCTCCTTTTATACACCAAGGAGTCCTTTACAAGATAACTACAAATCTTCTATAATTCTAATAGATAACTGCAAATCTTCTAACTTAATAAGATATACACTGAATAAGTCAATACATATCACTTAACACGTCTTTATCACTTTAGCAGTCTTAATCTTCATGCAGCAGTCTTAAGTCCTTCAGCAGTCTTAAGTTAGTACTGGCAGTACTAACTTACTCTAGCAGTACTAACTGGTTAGTACTGGCAGTTGTAACTTGAGCAGTACTAACTGTTGGCTTGGCAGTACTAAGTATGTAGACTTTTAATTCCTAACAATCCTCCCCTAAACTTGTGATTTACCTCTAAATCATCAAGTTTCTTGAATTAAAATCTTGTTCTCTGAGAGGATTCTTCCAAACACTTCATCTTCTTGGTCTTTCAACCTGCATGAATATCTTCCTAAGAAGTTCTCTGGACATCTCATTATCTTGTTCCACCAAGAGCTTTGCAACCAACATCTGTGTAAGAGTTCCTCTTGACAATGGATACTCCTTCTCTACCAGCATGTAGATGTCTATTCCCTTCTCTGTAGACACATAATGCACTCTACATGAATCATATAGCTTCCAAGTTAAATCGTGAATATGATTTTGAAGCTTCCATAACTCATCATCTGTATCTGGTTCAAATAATCTTTTCAACTCAACCCATATCTCTCTTTCTTTGTCATCTGTTGGTTCTGTTGAATTGAACCTCTCTTTAACTAGACTCCATAGCATCACTAAGTCATCCTTGTCTAAGGCTTTCAGCATATCATCAAAGAATTGATGTACCTCAGTATGATTTCTAACTCTGATGATCTTCCAGTACTTCCTAGTGCCTTCATTGTAAATCTCCCAGTCAATTATTGGATACTTAGTTTGTAAAGCTTCAACATTCATCCTTTTCTCTGGAATTATTATCATCATTTGTTGTAGCTCTTCTTGTGACAGTTCATCAGCTTATTTATCTCTTGGATCTTCAGCTAGTTCTGAGCTTTCACCAGTCTTTTGCCTCTTAGAACTTTCTTGATCAAGTTTTTCTTCTGCATCTCTTTTTGAACTTCCAGCTGCTAACTCGAGAATTACCCTTTCAATTTCACTCTCTATTGGAACAAAAGTGTGTACTCTCCTCATTGTTGTTTCAAAAAAATTCTTGATCTCATCAAAAGAATAACCTCTCAACTGCTAAAGTATATAACCTCCTATGTGTTTGATATAATTAGACATATAGGTCCTTTGTTAAGCTTGTTTTGGTGGCTTATTCCTCCTTTCTTTAGCTCTTTGTGCAGCAAAATACCCTTTTCTCTGATTGATAAGCTCTACAAGCATTCTTGCTTGTTCAGCTTCAGTGTATATTTCTCTTTCCTCTGCTTGTAACCTCTGTGCTAACTCTTCATCAGCTTCAACTCTAGCTTGTATGTCTTCGCATTCTTCAACATTGAAAGAGCTAGCTGCTTCATGTACCATGGCAATGCTCGACCTCTCTTCTTTCTCAAGTTCATCTTATAGTCTAACAGCTGCTTCATAACCAAGCCTTTCTTGTTCTTGCTGCAGCTTTGTCTTGGTCTGTGTAGTTTCAGGTTCATATTCATTCATTTTAGCTTTACCTTTGTCTTTGGCAGTACTAACAGCAACACTAGCAGTAGTAACTGCTGTACCAGCAGTAGAAACTGGCTTAGCAGTACTGACATCCTTCTTAGCAGTACTAACATCCTTAGTAGCATCAAGATCAAAATCAAATTCCATATCATGCTCATGCCTCCCCTGAATCTCTGCATCATGTTGTACCAATGAAATGGCAAGATCTTGATCAATTTCAGTTATCTTCCTCCCCTGTTTAGAAGGATCCACCAAATCATCTTCATCATCAGAAACAATTATTCTGGCCCTTCTTCTAGCTTGGCTGGACTTAACTTTGTTCTCCAACTTCTTTACCTTCTTGATAAGCTTAGTATAAGTAGCACCATATGTAAGCTTGGTCTGCTTCAAGTCTGTCTCCAAGCTCTCCACCTTCTTTGAAAATGTTGTACATAAACCATTAATTCTTGGAGTGCATACTGCCCTCATCACTTCCAAGTATGTTAACTCTTGGGAAAGGTGAATCTTGGGGCATGGTAGGGGTCTTATCAATGTTACCACTGCCTTGTCCTGCTTCTAAGCCAGTGACAGTAGTGATAGCCCCTCCATATCTGACATACACACCTGTGGAAGCAGCCTCATCTGCTACATGGGTCTGAGTAGGAGATGTGGGCTGAGGAACCACAGATTCCTGTCTGTTTGTTCTCCTAGAGGTTGGTGAAATTGGTAGTTGTGAGGTTGATGGAGCACTGGTGGGTGTGTGATGGGACTCAACTGGGTGTGTTGATCCCTCACCCTGAACAACTAGGCCCTGAACAATCATTGCAGGAAACAATGGAATGTTCTCCCCAATATAACCCTTAGAAGCCCTCTCCATATTGCTAAAAAGTTTTTGAGTGTGGGTAGGAGCAATATAAAGTCTAGTGTGAGGTTTAAGCAGTCTTTTGTGCTTGTTCAAAAACACTTGAATAAATCTTCGATACATTAAAATTTTGTGTTTACTATCTAAGTTTTTCACCATACCATCAAAAATCAGTTTAGAAAAATTAAATTTCCTATTAGTGGCCAAGCAAATAATAGCAGTTGCTATATTGCTACTGAATTGTTCCCAAGAGGTTTTCTTAGGACTTAGACAATGTAGGATGGTATGGATGAGAAATCTCCATTGAGGGGAAAAGTGTCCTTTTTGAAAGGTCAATTTGTCAAAAGTTGACACATACCTCATTAAGGAAAGTTGTTCAAAGATTTTAGTAGTTGGCAAAGAACTAATACCATCAGAATCTGCTAATTGGAGATGCCTTCTAACAGATGCTTCAGTAACAATCTTAACTTTGCCATCTATTATAGCAGTTAATTCAATTTCTTCATTATCAAGTGTTCTGGCAGTTGCAGTTTCCCAAAACTGTTTGATGAGAGAAACATAGATAGTGGGATTTTCTGTAAGCGCATACCTTATGTGACTAGCATTGAGAAAATCCACTATTTAGTGAAATCCTTCACTTCCCTCTAGTTTCTTTAAGTAGGCGACCATGTTGTGTGTGTCACAAAATTCTAAATTCGCCATTGTTGATTGAGAAAAGTTCGATTAGAGTTCTGGGTTATGATTGTGTATGAGAGTATGTGTGGTTGGCAAAGTCAATTGAGATTATATAGATAGCACTTGAGGTTTTGATTGGACCGACTGAATTTATCTTGAAGAAATCTTGTGATTTAAAGAAAGATTATGAATTATCCAGAATAAGGAAACCTATAAGTGAAGTAATTGGCAGAATTATCTCAAACGGCTATATTTAATTGCCAAAAATCTGTTATTCCTAAACAGCACTAACGGTAGCCTAGCAGTACTAAGTTTAGCCTAACAGTACTAAGTAATGCCCAACAGTACTAACTTTTGAGTTACCAGTTTTAACCTCGTTTTCGTTCCAAAAAGCATTCCCATCAACAATTTTGATTCTCACAAGCTCTTTTTCTGTTTTTATTCTTAATTTATCTCTCAATTATTTTTCTCACTGAATCACTCTGTCTGTTTTTATTTCACACATCTCTCTTTCTGTTTTTGATTCTCACTTTATCTCTCAATTCTTTTTCTCACTGAATCACTCTATCTGTTTTTATTTCACACATCTCTCTTTCTGTTTTTAAACTCACTATATCTCTTATTTCTTTTTGCTTACAATTCTCTCTGCCTGTTTTTGTTTTCTCTCAATGCTCACAGTATTAATTATAACAGCAGTACTAATTATTCTTACCAGTAGTAAGTTAGGCCAACAACACTAACTTGAATTTCATCATTAGCTGCTGTTCCATTCCATTTCAAGCATCATTTGTGCATAATTCGCTGTATATTAACACAATTAACCTCCCCTCAATCAATACTTCAGAGGTTAAGCATTCCTATACTTGCAATCAGCTATTGAAATTTGCCAACATTAAATGCTTTTGTAAGCAAATCTACAACATTCTGATTTGTGTAAATCTTTATCATCTGAATAAGCTTCTTCTCATTGGAATATCTAATAAAGTGATGTCTAATCTCAATGTGCTTAGTCTTTGAGTGAAACACTAGATTCTTAACAATGCAGATGGTGCTTTCATTGTCAATGAAAATCTTGGTATTCATAAAATTGTATCCATAGTCCAGCATTTGATTTTGAATCCAGAGTACTCATCCACAGCAACTAGCAACAGCCACATATTCTGCTTCAGTAGTAGAGTTGGCAACTACAGTTTGTTTCTTGCATTGCCATGAAATCAACCTGCTTCCAAGAAATT
>BQNB010170497.1:0-10972 GCA_026074375.1 Tanacetum coccineum | reverse complement strand
TTTTATTTAAAAGTCATGTGAATTTGGATATATATCAAATCTTATTATTAAGTATATCTTATTATTAAATATATACAAAAAGAATTTTATTTGTATTTAACATGTTGTTGTATATATTTTTCAAAACCTTTGATAAACAAAACCCCCCCAATAACAACTCAATCAAAACCTTTGACAAGAATTTTAATTAACTTTACTTAATCTCATAATTATTGGGTTTTAACATGGTGTTGTATATATATTTTTCAATCCTTATTACTTGGACATAATCTGAAAAGGAGATGGGATCATGAGAAAATCTCATCTCGGTGGAAAACCTAAAAAACGCATCCATTACCTTTGGATCATCCTCCTCCCTTTTTTTTAACACTAAACTAAAGGGGTATTTGTAACATTCTTTATTATTTAAAGGTGAGATTGTATTTCATTTAATTTTATATATTTACATAAATATATAATTTTATTAAATTTAAAAAAAATACGAAATTTTTTAAAAAAAATTTCAAAAATTTAAAATTTGAAAATTTGAAAATATGAAAAAAAAAATCTAAAATTAATTTTTTTTTTCGAAAATTAGGAATAAAAATAATTTCGAAAATTTGAAAAAAATCGATATTTTTTGAAAATTCGAAAAAAAGTTGGAAAATTTGAAAAGAAATTTCGAAAATTTGAAAAAAAGTTCGAACACTTGAAAAAAAGTTCGAAAATAAGAAAAAAAGTTTGTAAATTGGAAAAAAAATTCTAAAATTTGAAAAAAAAATCGATATTTTTCAAATAGAATATTTAAAAAAAAGTTCGAAAATTTGCAAAAACAAATCGATAATTTTTTAAAAAAAATTGAAAAAAGTGAAAAAAAATTCGAAAATTAAAAAAAAATCGATATTTGTCAAATCAAAAATTAGAAAAAAGTTCGAAAATTTTAAAAAAAATCGATATTTTTTTAAAAATTTTGAAAAAAAGTTCAAATTTTTGAAAAAAATGTTCAAAAACTTGAAAAAAAGTTCGAAAATAAGAAAAAAAGTTCAAAAATTAGAAAAAAAGTTCGAAAATTTGAAAAAAAATCGATATTTTTCAAATCGAATATTTGAAAAAAAGTTCGAAAATTTGAAAAAACAAATCGATTTTTTTTGAAAATTTGAAAAAAAGTTCAAAAAATTGAAAAAAAATTCGAAAATTTAAAAAATTTTCGAAAATTTGAAAAAATCGATTTTTCAAATCAAAAATTTGAAAAAAAGTTCGAAAATTTTGAAAAAAAGTTCGAAAATTTGAAAAAATATTCGAAAATTTGAAAAAAAAATAGATATTTTTTTTGAAAATTTGAAAAAAAGTTCAAAAATTTGAAAAAAATGATATTTTTCAAATCGAATATTTGAAAAAAAGTTTGAAAATTTGAAAATTTGAAAAACAAATCGATTTTTTTTTTTTGAATATTTGAAAAAAAATTCAAAAATTTGATTTTTTTTTTGAAAATATCGATATTTTTAAAATCGAAAAATTGAAAAAAGTTCTAAATTTTGATAAAAAATTTAGGAATTTTTTTTTTTTGAAAAATTTCAGAAATTTTTTCTAAATTTTTTTTCGAAAATTTAAAAGAAAAAACCGAAAATTTTAAAAACAAATTTTTCTGAAAAAAAAATTCAAATATTTTTTTACGAAATATTTATCTTTTTATTTTAAAAAAAAAATTCCGAATTTTTTTATTTTCCCGAAAATTACTTTCCACAAACTTTTTGTAACTACTTTTTTTCGATAATATACATTTAGTATTTCTGTTTGAATACTAAAGGGCATCTTGTTTGAAAAACAACAAATGTATGTATTATTATATTAAGAAATGTTTAGAACCACTTCGGGTGATGCCCTAATCTACAAACAGATACCCTTATCATAGACAATATCGATAAATAATTATGAATACGTGTTACCTTAACAACAAATAAGATGCCCTAACATACACAATGATGCCCCTATGTTCATACAAATGATGCACAAAAACAAAACAAAAAGATGTCCGTAACACATATTTTTAGGAGTGCAACATTACACATGATGCCCTAATGTTCATACAGATGAATGCACTAAACATACACAATGATGCCCTAACTTAACATGATTCTCTTATCATACAAAGAGATGTCGTTAACAAAATATAATGGATGCACTAATTATGACAAACAAACGCCTGTAACAATTCGTAATGATGCCCTAATCATACTACAGATGCACTTACAATTACAATAATCGATCCACTGATTATGATTACACGTTACCCTAAACATATAAATAGATGCCCTAAACATACACAATGATGGCCCGAAGTTCAAACAAATGGATGCACTAAACAAAACAAACAGATTTTTTCTCTTAACATGATGCTCTTATCATACTAAGAGATGTCGTAACACATATTTTGGATGCAACACACACAATGATGCCGTAATGTTCATACAAATAGATGCACAAACACAAAACAACAGATACTCCTAACATAACAGGATGCTTTTATCATACTAAAGATAGCCCGTAACATATAATTAGTGATGCACTAATTATACAACAAACGTTGAAAACAATTCGATGATGCCTTAATCATACTAACAGATGCCTTATCCTAACAATAATCGAATAACTGATTTATACACCTACCCAAAACATATAAATAGATTTCCTAAACATACACCCATGAGCCCTAATTTCATACAAATAGATTGCCCAACCATTAACATGATGCTCTTATCATACTAAGAGATTTCGTAACAAAACAAATAGATGCCCTAACTTAACATGAGGGGGGTGGGGGTTTGTTTATTTAAAACCTTTTTTATTAATAAGATTTGAGTTAATAAGAAAAATAGATTTGATTTAACAAGTATGTAATATTTTTCAAAACCTTTGATAAACAAAACCCCCCATAACAACTCAATCAAAACCTTTGACAAGAATTTTAATTAACTTTACTTAATCTAATAATTATTGGGTTATAACATGGTGTTGTATATATTTTTCAATCCTTATTACTTGGACATAATCTGAAAAGGAGATGGGATCATGAGAAAACCTCATCTCGGTGGAAAACCTAAAAAACTCATCCATTACCTTTGGATCAAGTCTCCTCCCCTTCCTTTTTTTAACACTAAACTACATGGGGTGTTTGTAACTTTCTTTATTCTTTAAGGGTGAGATTGTATTTCATTTAATTTTATATATTTACATAAATATATAATTTTATTAAATTTAAAAAAATTCAAAAATTTATAAAAAAATCCGAAAATTTTTAAAAAAAATTTCGAAAATTTAAAATTTGAAAATTCGAAAATATGAAAAAAAAATCGAAAATTAATTTTTTTTTTCGAAAATTAGGAAAAAAATAATTTCGAAAATTTGAAAAAAATCGATATTTTTTGAAAATTCGAAAAAAAAGTTGGAAAATTTGAAAAGAAATTTCGAAAATTTGAAAAAAAGTTCAAAAATTGGAAAATAAATTCGAAAATTTGAAAAAAAGTTTGAAAATTGGAAAAAAAATTCGAAAATTTGAAAAAAAATCGATATTTTTCAAATCGAATATTTGAAAAAAAGTTCGAAAATTTGAAAAAACAAATCGATATTTTTTTTTAAAATTTGAAAAAAAGTTCAAAAAATTGAAAAAAAAATTCGAAAATTTGGAAAATTTTCGAAAATTTAAAAAAATCGATATTTGTCAAATCAAAAATTTGAAAAAAAGTTCGAAAATTTTGAAAAAAAGTTCAAAATTTTGAAAAAAAATCGATATTTTTTTTGAAATTTTGAAAAAAAGTTCAAAAATTAGAAAAAAAGTTCGAAAATTTGAAAAAACAAATCGATTTTTTTTTGAAAATTTGAAAAAAAGTTCAAAAAATTGAAAAAAAATTTGAAAATTTGAAAAAATCGATTTTTTGAAATCAAAATTTTGAAAAAAAATTGAAAAAAAGTTTGAAAATAAGAAAAAAAGTTCAAAAATTTGAAAAAAATCAATATTTGAAAATAAGTTGGCAAATTTGATAAACAAATCGATATATTTTTTTGAAAATTTGAAAAAAGTTCAAAAATATGAAAAAAAGTTCGAAAATTTGAAAATATCGATATTTTAAAAACAAATTTTTCCGAAAAAAAATTTCAAATTTTTTTTCTAAATTTTTTTTGTCCCGAAAATTTCTTTTCACAAACTTTTTTTTGATAAGTATACATTTTAGTGCATCTGTTTGAATACAAACAAATGTTGTATTATTATATTAAGAAATGTTGTACCACTTCGTGCGATGCCCTAATCATACTAACTGATGCCCTTATCATAACAATAATCGATAAATGATTATGATTACACGTTACCTTAAACATACAAATAGATGCCCTAAACATACACAATGATGCCCTAATGTTCATACAAATGGATGCACTAAACAAAACAAACAGATGCCCTATCTTAACATGATGCTCTTATCATACTAAGAGATGTTGTAACACATATTTTTGGATGCAACATACACAATGATGCCCTAATGTTCATACAAATGGATGCACTAAACATACACAATGATGCCCTAACTTAACATGATTCTCTTATCATAAAAAGAGATGCCGTAACAAATATTTTGGATGCACTAATTATACAAACAAACGTCGTAACAATTCATGTGATGCCCTAATCATACTAACAGATGCCCTTATCATTACAATAATCGATAACTGATTATGATTACACGTTACCCTAAACATATAAATAGATGCCCTAAACATACACAATGATGCCCTAATATTCAAACAAATGGATGCACTAAACAAAACAAACAGATGCTTTATCTTAACATGATGCTCTTATCATACTAAGAGGTGTCGTAACACATATTTTGAATGCAACATACACAATGATGCCCTAATGTTCAAACAAATGGATGCACTAAACAAAACAAACAGATGCCTTATCTTAACATGATGCTCTTATCATACTAAGAGATGTTGTAACACATATTTTGGATGCAGCATACACAATGATGCCCTAATGTTCATACAAATAGATACACTAAACAAAACAAACAGATACCCTAACTTAACAGGATGCTTTTATCATACTAACATATGTCGTAACATATATTTTGGATGCACTAATTATACAAACAAACGTTGTAACAATTCGTGTGATGCCCTAATCATACTAACAGATGCCCTTATCATAACAATAATCAATAACTGATTATGATTACACGCTACCCTAAACATACAAATAGATGCCCTAAACATACATAATGATGCCCTAATGTTCATACAAATAGATGCACTAAACAAAACAAAAAGATGCCCTAACTTAACATGATGCTCTTATCATACTAAGAGATTCGGTAACAAATATTTTGGATGCACTAATTATACAAACAAACGTTGGAACAATTCATGTGATGCCCTAATCATACTAACAGAAGCCCTTATCATAACAATAATCGATAACTGATTCTTATTACATGTTACCCTAAACATATAAATAGTACCCTAAACATACACAATGATGCCCTAATGTTAATACAAATGCATGCACTAAACAAAACAAACAGATGCCTTATCTTAACATGATGCTCTTATCATACTAAGAGATGATGTAACACATATTTTGGATGCAACATGTAACATCCGAGAATTTTCGAATTTAGAATGACGATTTCAATCTTTGACTTTTAGGGTCTGGCTTGACTTATAAGAACGATCATCTAAATCACGTTTTCACGACTCGGACTCTAAAGCAATTTGATGTGGAATGACATTCCTGACAACTTTTTAGTTTTGCCCGAGACCTGGAAACGAGCCGAAAAGGGCTAAAACAGCACCGCAAACATTATTCGAACAATATACAACGCGGACACACAAAAATAATTAAATTTGTTTTTAATTATCAGTATTTATTTAATAAAAATATTAAATAAATTAGTCATCATTTTTTAATTAAAAGCGTTGTTGATAACGCGAATACTCGAGCTTAAATCCATTTTTATTTCGGACGAGGCAAAACCGGTTCGCAAAACAAATAACAGATATTTTATTTAATGTTATAAAATATTTCTGAAATATTATCAAATAAATACTCATTTTTATCGGAAAAATGATTTGAAAAACAATGGCGCAAGTTTCGTGCGTTGAATCATTCGTTAAGCCGCTCAAACGAGTCCCGAACCGTTTTTATTAAAAACTATATTAAACATTTACAAAATAGACCCTACAATATTAAAACTTGCCACATTTAATATATATATATAAGTTTCATACTTATATTTCATTTACATCTCTATTACACACACACACACTAATATAAACATCTCTCTCTCCCTCCCAAATATCCGGCAGCCGGCGACCACCACCACAGCCGCCGGAAAAGTTTTCCGGCGAGCTTTTCCGGCCAACACCAAAAAGCTTCCCCACCACCCGATCTATCCAACCTACTATACCACTCTCCTTCACGCGCCTTATATCACCACGGTATCACCACTGTCATCACCAACATCATCCCTTCGTCATCATCATCACCATACCACCGCATACATCCACCACCCCACCGCCACTTTCACAGCCGCAGGGTGCGGATGGGTGGGTCGGGTTTGTGGGTTTCTCAGCGAAGAGGGTGCGGTTTGGTTGAGGGTTTATAACACCCGACAAGGGTGGTTTGGTTCGGCTATAAAAACGGCCACCATGGGGTGGGTTCGGTGGGCAGCCGCCGCCATGGGTTCGGGTCGGGTTGTGGGTTGACAGCCGGTATAAACCCGCGAGAGGGTGTGTCGGGGTGTTTGGTTTGCGTCGGGTTTGACAGCGGGGACAGCCACGAGGGTGTGGGTTTGTTTGGTTATAAAGACAAAGGGATGTGTCGGGTTGGCTGCGGGACAGTCTAGGGTGTGTTTGGGTTATAACACCCGACGAAGGTGCATTTGTGTCGGGTTTTGGCTGCGGGGCAGCCGAGGGTCGGGTTGGCTGTTGGGACGGCCGGGGGTGTTCGTCTGGTTTGTGGGTTCACAACACCTCGAGGATGCGTTGGTTTTGTATAGAAACAAGCAAAAGGGTGCGCTTGGCAGCAAGAGTCATGCAAGAGTGCGGATGGTTGTCATAGGCAAACTAGGTGCGGTTGGCTTTATAGAAAACAACTAGAGGGCGTTTGATTTAGAGAGGACAACATGAGGGGGGCTGTTGGGTTTGTGTCGCCCAAAAAGGGTGCGTTTGTTGTGGTCTCACAGCGAAGGGTGCGCTTGGGCTATTGTAGAGACTAGGGTGTGTTTGTTTGGTTTGATATAAACAGCTGCTAGGGGTGTTTGGTTTAGACAGAAACGCCAAGGGGTGCGTTTGGCTGTCAAAACAGCCTAAGGGTGCGTTTGGCTTAACAGCCACGCACAAGGGTGCATTTGGCTGTCAAAACAGCCTAGGGTGTGTTTGGTTTGGTTTGTGTTATAACACAAAGGGTTGTGTCGGCTTGGCTGCAGGACAGCCGAGTGTGTCGGGTTCGTTTGGTTTTGTAACACGGGAAACGGGTGCGTTGATTGTGTTGACACCGAAAAAGGGTGAGTTTGGTTAACACGAAAATATATAAATTGTTTCATTTAATCGATTTATATAAAATGTGATGAAAAATATTATAAATTGCGCGGTCTAGTAAAACATGAATAAATATTAAAACGAGATTTATATAAAGCTATAAGCGATATTAGATGTATTATAGACGAGAGTTGAACTAAAAACGGACTTTGGCACCTTTTTATAATGAACGATTTAAATCAGAAAATAGAACATGAGATTCGGGATTCGAGGTTTCGATAAGTTAGACTTTGGTTTACAAAAGATAACAAATTATATTTTTACGGACGTTTAGACATAAAACGGGACTTGTAACTCCCAATAACGAAGAAACTGGAGTGAAATCAGAATATACACTTTAATAGAAAATAAGTTAATTTTAATATATATTAAATCTGGCAGATTATTAATTAAACGATTTGAGCACTTTCGAGCCCGTTTCAGCCTTCCGGCGAAACACGAAAGTTGTTCGTAATGACGTTTTACTTTGCCGCGAGGATTGTCAGTTTTAAAATTAAGACATAGCGGGTCAAAACTAAAGGTCGGTTAATATATTATTTCAATTAATAGTTTTAAGATCATTATTCGGTTCTAAAAACGGAAGGTCTAAAAATAGTAACTTTCTGTAAATATTCGAGATAAGTTAGGATTAGACGGAAAATAGTATATATACAAATAATATACTAAAGGTTAAGGTTTAAGATTTCTCATCACATGTATGTATAGTATGTATACATATTAAAATATGTATGATTTCGTCGTTACGATGTACGCATCGTTGATCGTATTTAATACGTGTATTATAATAGAGCGACATGATTATAGGGTCGTGGCCGAGATCGTTGCAGATTCGGTTGTGATCTATTTGGGCTATTTGATCGTGGTCTTTGATCAAGGTGAGTTCATAGCCTAGCTTTTCAATCTTTTGAATGTTTTATAACCCGCGAGGGGGATACATGCTTGTCTACAAATTCTTATACTTACTCAGGTTATCTTATAACAATGCGATTGTTTTAAGGGATTTTGTGAGTTTATAGCTCCCTTGTTTTTACTCGTTTTACATATATTTGGGGTGAGAACATGCTTGTTTACAAATGCATTTACATGGTTGATTACAAATTGGTTTACATACTTATTTGCATAGCTCGCTATGAGATACATTATTTGACTTCATTTTTGGTCAGGACATAAATTCATACTTATACAATTTGAAATATTACTGATTAGCTTAGGCTAGATTGAACTGATTAACAACAAAATTACTGCCACGGGCTGTGTTCTTAGTTGAAGGTACACGCGTAAACAAGGAGTACATATAATTTACCAATACTTAGCCAGGTGCTCTTAGGAGGCGAGTTTGACACCGGGTAGACATTGGTGATATATAAATATTGACGGGGGTTTAGTACACTGCCCAAAATGGAGTAGCATACAAAGTCTACTCACAGGAGCGTTCATCACTGTAGCATCCATTGGAGGGTGTGAGCGCGAATGTTAGGAAATATTATCTAATCGGAGTGTATGGATACCCCAGTTCGGAGGTGATAAGCTATCGCCGATAACGCACCATTAAGCGTAATGACCACTGTAAATGATATAAAATAAAAGATCTAATTCTTTATCGGGATTGACACACCCGTATCGGGATGACTAGCTACACTGTGGAACGAACGTATAATAACATGTCGATTATAACGTATGACTATCGTAAATGCCTCCCAGGACAAATACAGTACATTGGAACATTTTGAGGTTCATTAAATGTGACAATGCATCATTTAAAAAAATCTTTGGAGCGGTTAAGATTGGTACATTCTGGTGACATAAACATGTGGTCGTGGCAAAATTATATAAACAATTTTACATAGTACATAAGGGAGATGACACATGTAGATAAATATATTGATTTGAAACTATACATTCATATTTAAACTAATCAATGAACTACACCAACTTATAGTTTGCCACTTTTAAGCATGTTTTTCTCAGGTGAATTAGTGCTTGGACTAATTAGATGTGCAGTTGGAGAGTTTTACATCCAAGCAGTTTCATTGTGATGCAATTATGGGCGCAAATGATTAAAAGGTTAAATTCAGATTTTAGATTAAATCAACAATGCGTTTATGTTTTTTCAAAAAGACCCCTAGAGGTCGTTCTCTTTGGTAAATCTAATTGCTTGTATCTATTGCTGTGTATTATGAAGTAGCACCCCATGTGGTATTCCGCTGCGTTGTATATGATTTTTTGGGGGTGTTACATCCAGTGTCAGAATTGTGGTTTCCGTCGCCATGACCATTAGCGCTATTTCAAAGAGTGTCATGGTTAGCAAGTGCCGCAGACACTCTTGCTTCGATTAGTTGCTCAACAGCAGCAGGTGTCATAGGGGTAGCAGCCGCAGCAACAGTAATAGCAGCCCTTGCAGTAGCAGAGGATCTCCTTGGTGGCATATTGTTCTAAATCATAACAATATAATACGCGTGAGTTTTCATAAACATTACAACATGACATGGGTACAACATATATATAACAAGATCACATCACACAGTGATTATATAACATGACTAGGATCACAACACATAACAGAATTGAGATTGACATGACATAATACAACACATCATATATAACTGGAAAACATACATGATAGTCTGATACAAGAAATGAAAATACAAGTCCTACTGTCGTGCTAGCTGGGCATAAAACCCATAATACTTAGCCGGCTAACATAATGATAGCTATAAATATGACATGAGAAGTGTAAACCTAGGCAGAACTACCAGCGCCCTCGCGATCATCTACATGAGTTTGATCTCTAGCCTGAAGTGCCTGAATCTGTCCTAATGCCGCTAACAACTGTCCCTGTAGTGATGAAACATATGTAATCAATGTCGTCATCAGTGACTCTTGTGAGGCGATACGGTAATCCTGCATCTGGGTATGAGTCCTATATGCTTGCAGTTCATAGTGAACTGCCGAACTCAACCTAATGGAATATGCCCAAGCCTCTCAGGAAATGAGGGCCTCCTGATCCAATAGTCGTGCAGTCTCATAGTGAAACTGTCTATCCTCGACCAATCCATCAACTCTCTGAAATAACTGAGTCTGTCTATCCAGAGTATCCTCTATCACAGCATAAACATCCTGTGTGTCCTGCTCCTGAACTACAGTAAGCTTGGTCACTCTAGCATTGACCCCCTTGAGGGTCGTCGGTGCTACCTCCTCAACAACCTCTATTGGGTCTACCCAAACATCTCTAATCCCATAGTCGACCTCCTTGGCTCTCTGACATCTGGTTTTGGCATCCAGAGTGCCGATAAACCCATAGTTTATCCTATGACCTCCAGTAGGTCTAGGAGTAGTAGTCGAACTCTCCCCCACCTTATACCTCGATGAAAGAGCAGTCAGACATAACCTCTTA